>BQNB010014855.1:0-50641 GCA_026074375.1 Tanacetum coccineum | reverse complement strand
TATTTTTTTTTTGAACGGCAACTTTTTATTAAAAACTAGCAAGGCGCTAGAAACATTACATCGAAATTAAATAAGGGTTCTTATACCAAAACTCCTTAGAGATAAAACTGGAACAACGATTAGTGCACCAATTAAAAGAACAAGAGACTATGTCGTCGAAGATCCTTGAACGCCTTGGAGGAACATCATCAAATAGGAGCCTATTCCGAAAGGACCAAATAGACCACCACGCTGTAAGAAAAACACCCTCCAATAAAGATTTAAGCTTAGACGAAAGCCGAGTTGAAAGAAACCAAGCATCCCAATCTGAAAAAGAAACCATTGCTGTCCATGGGAGATTCCACCATCGACAAATCAAAGACGAAAGATCTTTTGCCATCGTGCAACCAAAAAATAAATGGTGAACATCTTCTTGAGCCGAATCACAAATCGGGCAAGCAATGGAATTCGTCAAGATACCCCTTTTACTCAGATTAAGGCGAGTAGGAAGCCGATCTAGGCGAGCCCGCCAAGCAAACACATTAACTTTAATTGGAACATATCTGACCCACCGCGTTTCTACACTCAAAGCAGGGAGATAAATATCATCAAGAACTAACCGAATATCTTTGACACGAAACGTACCTTCACCATTAAGATCACACGACCATCTGTCGGACGACGAGGATAAAGTAACCGAATCAATAACGTGAAGGATATCCATCCACTGCTGTCTCTCTACCCCATCCCGAATCGGCCTACGAAAAGAAGCACACAAAGAACTAGCTTCCATCTTATCAGCTACCGAGATTTCCTTGACAGTTTCTAAAGCAAAGATGCGAGGAAAACGGTCGCACAAAGCCATATCTGAAATCCAAGAATCCAACCAAAACTTGGTCTGACAACCATTACCCACGTGAATTTTACAATGAGAAAAAAAGTTAAAACCTTTATCGTCTAGAACACGGACTTTCCGAAGGATGGAACTCCAGCAGGACGAAAAACTAGATCCATGAGTCAAGGTACAAGATTTTGTATGTACTAACGTAAGGACATGTGCTTGATGGTAAAGATACCAGTATGATCAAGACAAGACGCCACACGAAGATATTTATCTTCTTTGGGATTAAGTGGATCCAATCATGAGTTTTACTTTGACGGTTTGATATCTAGGTAGCTGAATCAACAATGTCGGACAGTAAAGATACCATTATGATCAAGCACCAACTGCCAACCATCCATATATCCGGGACTAAGACTAACACCACAAATATTGTCCACACAAGATGCGGAGCTCTCAAGAGCGAACAAACGCGGATACGACCCATGAGGAGATCAAACCACCTTATCATACCAGACACAAATGTCATCTCCACTACCAATCTTCTGTATAAAAGAATTAAGAAACGTAATCCCAAGCCTATCAATGGCAGCTCACAATACTATCCCCACATATCATCTTTTTTAGGCCTGAACTCATATCATCTATCAAATCACCTTCAAGCCTGTAAATGGATTTTATAACTTTACACCAAAAAGAGCATCTTCATCCCGGAGATATGGAATGAGATAATCACATTTCCTTGGCAAGTTCAAATTTTGATGAATAGCAAACATTTTGAACAAAAGTTAAAAAATGAGTGAAAATGTGGTTGAAAAAAATCAGTGAATAAATAGTAAATTTTGATCGGTTAGATTCTTCAAACCCCACTAATATATGTAGGATTGAGATGTTTGGCATGAGTCCCGTGTCAGTTAAAGAAAAAAGATACCAAACAACGGATTGAGTATTCTTTCGGTCTAAACCCGACTATATCAAATGGGTTTGTGGTCTAGTTAAGCTCAAATGTACAACACATAAGTCAAATACAAAACTGCTAATCCAATTGTATAACTTACAAGGTTGCTTCAGATTCTTTCCCATAAAGAATGTAACTCTCAAGTTAAACACATAAAGAATGTAACTCATAAGCCTGAGGTCGAGGAAGATATATACATAAACTAATTGAAGATGAAAATGACGGTGTTGTGAATTTAATGTAGATGAGGAAGCAGTTGTTGAGTTTCATTCAAGGAAGAAAATAAAAGTTTAGATCAAATTAAAGTATGAAGTTGGAGGTGCCGTAAAACGATAAAAATACCCTCACGTTTTATGCACGTGAGGGAGAAAAGCCTATAAACTAACGGACGTTGACGAAAAGGATGGATGCTGCAACCACATGGACGAAACATGCAAGAAGTTTAAACAGAGAGAAAATTGGATTTGGATTTGGATTGATTTGAGAAAAAAATTGGAGAGATAAAATCTATTATTGTTAAAATTATATATTTGCTACCATTGTTTTTGAATAAATAAAAGTAAAATATAAATAAGAATGAGTAATTATGTGGTTGAAAAAATCAATTAAATAAAAAGTAATTTTTGATTGGTTAGATACTTCAAACCCCACTAATATTGGTAGGATTGAGATCTTTGGCATGAGTCATGTGTCATTTAAAGAAAAAAGATACCAAACACTGACAAGGGTGAGCATAAAAACCGAAATAACCGAATAAGCCGAAAACTGAAACCAAACCGAACCGAAAATAACCGAATCGAACTAATACCGAACCGAACTTGCCAAAACCAAACCGAACCGAACTTCCAATTCAGTTTTCGGGTTGGATATGGGTTTGGCGGTCTGAACCGAAAACCGAATTTACATAAATATATATATATATATATATATTTATATATTTTTATATATAAATATACCATTAAAATTTTATCCTAATATAAAAAAAATCTTTTTTATGCTTAAAATATTTTTATTTTTCTAAATTTCTATGTAATTATTTTTTTTAAATAAATTGTGTAATTCGGGTTATTCGGGTCAACCGAAAAATCGAACCGAATTCAAATTCGGTTTTCGGTTCGGTTCGGTTATCGGGTTGACCAAAAAAATTTAACCGAACTAACCGAACAACCCAATAACCGAACCGATGAGCTCACCTACAGTGGATTAATAATTCTTTCACCCCAAAGCCCATATACCAAACGGGCCCTTAATGTTTGTGGTTTGGTTAAGCTAGCCCAAAAGTACAACACATAATTGTATAACTAACAAGGTTGCTTCAGATTCTTTCTTTCCCTCAAAGAATGTAACTCTCTAAGTTAAACACATAAAGAATGTATGTAACTCATAAGTCTGAAGTCGAGTAAGATGCATAAACTAATTGAAGATGAAAATGACGGTGTTGTGAATTTAAGACAGATAATGAAGCAATTATTGAGTTTCATTCAAGGAAGAAAATAAAATTTTAGATCAAATTAAAGTATGAAGTTGGAGGTCCCTTAAATCACAAAAAGTACCCTCACCTTTTATGCGCGTGAGGGAGAAAACGCTGTAAGCTAACGGACATTGACGAAAAGGATGGACGCTGCAACTACAGGGACGAAACTAGAGGTGGCAATCTTGACCCAAATATAAAAGAATTGGTTTAATTGGGTTATTTTTTTAAATATTTTGGTCATTTGGGTCTTTAAATTAAATGAAGTTTGGGTCCAATGGGCCTTTAAACATACTTTTAAATTTAATGAATTGGTCTAATGGGCCATAGGAATGGGTCGAATGAGTCGACCTAGTTAAACTTTAACCTAATTAGTTATAACTTCTTAAAAAGTGATATACACTAATCATAACTATTTTTACGTTTATACGTTTTTGAACGTTTTCGTCTGTTTTTTACTTTTTGGTCAAATTTCTTACGTTTTCGTCCCTTTTTTTTACGTTTTCTTCTGTTTTTTTACGTTTTCGTCTGATTTCTTACGATTTCGTCTGTTTTATTACGTTTTCGTCATGTTTCTTACGTTTTCGCTCGTTTTTTTACGTTTTCGTCCGATTACTTACGTTTTCGTCTGTTTTTTTACGTTTACGTCCGATTTCTTACGTTTACGTCTATTTTTTTACGTTTTCGTCTGTTTTTTACGTTTTCATCTGATTTCTTACGTTTTCTCCCGATTTCTTACGTTTTCGTTCGTTTTTTTCGTTGTCGTTATATTTCTTACGTTTTCGTCCGATTTATTACGTTTTCGTCTTTTTTGTACGTTTTCGTCTGATTTCTTACGTTTTCGTCCGATTTCTTACATTTTCGTCCGTTTTTTACGTTTTCATCATATTTCTTATGCTTTTTACGTTTTCGTCCGATTTTTTACATTTTCGCCTGTTTTCTTACGTTTTCGTCAGATTTCTTACGTTTTCATTTGTTTTTTTACGTTTTCGTTTGATTTCTTACGTTTTCTTCCGATTTCTTACGTTTTCGTCCGATTTCTTAAGTTTTCGTCCGTTTTTTACGTTTTCATCCGATTTCTTACGTTTTCGTTCGGTTTTTATGTTTTCGTCAGATTTCTTACGTTTCCGTTTGTTTTTTTACGTTTTCGCCTGTTTTTTATGTTTTCGTCAGATTTCTTACGTTTTCGTCTGTTTTTACGTTTTCGTCCGATTTTTTACGTTTTCGTCCGATTTATTACGTTTTCGCCCTTTTTTACGTTTTCGTCAGATTTCTTATGTTTTCGTCTTCTTTTTTACGTTTAGTCTATTTTCTTCCGTTTTGGACGTTTTCTTTTGTTTTTTCACCCCTATCTTTTTTTTTATGTTTTATACGTCTTTATTCGTTTTTAGAAAGAGACAAAAACGTAAAAAAAACGAGCGAAAATTGACGAAAACGTAAGAAAACAGACGAGAACGTACGAAAACGGACGTAAATGTAACAAAATGGACGAAAACGTAAGAAATCGGACGACAGCGTACAAAAGGACGAAAACGTAAAACAATGAACGAAAACATAAGAAATCTGCCGCAAACGTAAAAAACCGGACGATAACGTAAAAAACGGAGGAAAACGTAAAAAACAGACAAAAACGTAACAAATAAAACGAAAACGTAAGAAAGCTGACGAAAACGTAAAAAACGGGAAGAAAACGGAGGAAAACGTAAAAAACGGACGAAAATGTAAGAAATCGGACGAAAACGTAAGAAATATGACGAAAACGTAAAAAACGAACGAAAACGTAAGAAATCGGACGACAACGTAAAAAAACAGACGAAAACGTAAATCGAATGAAAAACTAAAAAAACGGGCGAAAACGTAAGAAATATGACGAAAACGTAAAAAACGGACAAAATCGTAAGAAATCGGATGAAAATAGACGAAAACGTAAGAAATCTGACGAAAAAGTAAAAAAAACAGGCGAAAACGTAAAAAAAAGAAGAAATCGGACGAAAACATAAAAACGGATGAAAACATAAGAAATCGGACGAAAACCTAATAAATCGGACGAAAACATAAGAAATCGGCCCGAAAACGTAAGAAATCGGACGAAAAGGTGAGAAATCGGATGAAAACATAAGAAAACGGGCGAAAACTTTAAAAAACGGACGGAAACTTAAAAAATCGGACGAAAACGTAAAAAAAACGGACGAAAACGTAAGAAGTCGGACGAAAAAGTAAGAAATCGAACAAAAACGTAAAAAACAAACGAAAACGTAAAAAAACAGACGAAAACGTAAAAAAAGGGAAAAAACCAACGAAAACGTAAAAAGACTGACAAAACGTATAAAACGTTCAAAAATGTATGAAAACACAATAATTTAGTGGGTCGACCTGACCCAAACCGTTTGATCCATGGCCCGTTAGACCCATTTTTAAAACATGACATGTTTGACCCATAACCCATTTGACCCATAACCCATTTGACTCATGACCCAAACCAACCCGTTTACCACCTCTAGACGAAACATGCAAAAAGTTCAAAAAAATTTGAAAGGTGCCAATGCATGTATACCACAAGGACTAAGTTGGTAATTAACTTAGAAAAATTAATATAAACCGACATTAAATTTAACTTATATTCATCAACCATAGTCGCCTAATCTAACAGGTTTTCATTCTTGCTTATGGTAAAAACCTATACGTGTTATTTGTTTTTACTAGTTGTAGACTTTTATTATGTGCGCTTATAGTTAATTTGTTTCTTCGGTTACATGTGCTTGGTTCTCTGAATGTTACTCACACTTTGTGATTAATTTTTATTTGCAGCTTGTTAGCTTGTTAAGGTACTATTTGAACGAGGTGAAGCTTTAGGCCCCAGGTTCAATCCCTACTTGTCAAAAATCTTAAAATTCAAAACCCTTAACCAAAAATAGAAAAATGTCTCATCACATACCCTTCGATATCCATTCAGAAATTATGAAAAACATCGCTACTTCAACTCCGTTCCGTTTCGAAACAATGGAAGTCTTTTATCGATAGCCCAAAATTCATAAACAACTTTCACATCAATCATACAAACCCCCAACACCATCTACTTGTAAGTTACAAGTTGGACACTGTCCAAACATATACTTCCATTGTTGATAACAATACTTTTCCCTAACAAAAGTTTCCCTTAACCGTCCCGGAGTCACTTAGCTTATTAAGAGACCTCAATTTTGTTGACGGGTTGTTATGTTTTTACGGAGACGTAGATTCAAAAAGAATGGTTGTTATATGGAATCCTAGTGTTAGGAAATCTGTTAGTATTGTTATCCCTAGGCCTAAGTCGAGGTATATTGTTGTTGATTTTGGTGTTTGTCCGGACAGTAATGACCCTAAGCTTGTTAGGATTGCTGTTGATAGAATATCTAGTATGGGGGGTTGAGGTTCTTACGTTAAGTACACGTGTTTGGAAAACTGTGCATATCGGTACACCTTTTATATCGTGTGATTTGTTGTGCTCTCAAGTTTTTGTAAATGGGGTTATTTATTTCCGTGCTTATGATGGTGGATCTAGCTTTAATATTGTTATTTCGTTTGATTTTAAGAGCGAGAATTTTGGTGAAGTGTGTCTTCCGGAGAGATTAGTGCATACACCTTCTCGATATCTACATGTGGCAAAGGTGAATGAGTCGCTTGGTTTACTTGAGTATTATAATGAGGGTGACATGAGGGTTTGTGGTGTGTGGAAGAGGGAAGATGGTGCTAATAAAACGTTTAGTAAGATATACACTGTTAAGGTTGAGGGTAGGTGGTTGTTTAATAGGGTATTAGGATTTAGGAACAATGGTGAAGTTGTAATAGAACTGACGGATGATGATGGTTATAAAGAGTCTGGAATTGAAGTTTACGAACCCTTGTCAGGGCATACTAATGGTGTTGGGATTAATGGGAAGGCATGTACGTTCTCCGCGAGGTCGTATATGGAAACACTACTTTTGCTTGATCAGCCGGATTCTATCATTCATTAACAACGATGATGGTGCTATATTGCAAGCTGTCGAGATCAAGCTGTAGGTATACATCAGTCTTTATTATTGAGTTTAGTTTATGGTGCTATATGTAAGGGAATGCCAGTGAAGGTGGTTTAGTGGTTGTATCACTATTCCCCATTATGGCATTCGTTGAGACTCATCACATACTTTTGCTGTGTTGCAACTTAGCCAGCACGATATTTAATCTCTTCTCTTCTGGTTCTAATGTGTAGATTTTCCTTCGATTGATGCTATGTATTGATTCAAAGATTGTTACTGAAATAACTGTTCTTGTGTTTTTTTGTAAAACAACTGCTCTTTTAAATGATGGCCAAGTGTTCTTATAACTTCATTTCGAATAATCATTAAAAAACCTAGTTAAACGGGTCTTCCTTGGTCAAGTCAATCCTACATTTTTCTAGCATTCCTTTCTTAAAGAGCACCAGTTAATTTTACTAATATAGCATTATCCTTTTCATGTTGGCATTTTCATTGTCTATATAATCTCTGTTATTAACCTTATAATTGCCGTGCCAATGTAGCTTTTTATTCGAATGGCGCAATAAGTGTTGATGCATATATTTTGGCATAACTTTTAGTTTTTAATTATCTTTAAATTTCATCGGGTTTGATCTTCACCGAACTAAGAATGGGTGCCAAACATGCAAGTTGGAAACTTACAGCCTGCAAAGGAATTCATTAGTTCTCATGCCAGGAGTCAAGTACATAAATTTGTATGTACTAATGTAAGGAAGATGTTATCTTCTAAATTCAATCTTATTTAGCCTTTATAGCTTAAACCAAATGTCGAGCAATCGATATTTCCTTTTAGAGCACTAGTTTTCGAATGAACTTAGGTGGGAAATAAGAGTGATTTGAGTTGTGTGTAAGAATGATAATCTATGTAGGCTGTGAGAGGATACATGTGGTATTAGAACAACAAGGCCTCACTTATATCGTCCTACTTATGTTGTCATAAAGGTTGAAATGTGAAGTAGCCATGTATATATGTTGTTCAGCTGTCATCAAGTCGAAACTGGGCAAGATCTGCTCCTATATCAGTTTTCAGAGTCATCTTGGTGCTTTATCCAAGATGCTTCAAACTACTGGCAAATGGGTTATATGTAGATCTGATTCTTTCACCTTAATACACCTTTAAACATGCTAGCGATTCGTAGTCAAACTTTGTACTAAAATTGTCGGCTTTCTTCATAGGTATTGAACTGTTTTGTGGAATCAGAACACTAAATACATCTTTAAGCGCCTCTACACCAAGTGACGTTTACGGGCCAAGTCACAAACATTGTTACCACAACTTGACTTTGCATCCACAACGCTTTCAAGTGTGCAATAATCCCATCATTCAGCAGCAACACTAAGTGGTGGTAACTATTGTTGGGATTTAACATCTAGGTAACCAAGTAGCTACGAGTACGCAGCGGATGGATCTAGTAATAGCATATGGTTAACACATAATAAGAAGTAAATAGAAAACGTACCTCTTAGCCAATTGATCAAGAAAAACGAATAAGTGATTAAAGTAAACCACCTCTACGGTTGCTCACACAGTCACGTCAAATGAACCTGTTAAGTTGTCTAGACTTAACTTCACAACCAAACACCCTTGTGTCTAAACGATTACCAAACAAACCCTTGATGTTGTAATCGAAACCAAGTAGCACCGAATTAGGGTTTATATAAAAACCCTATCTTACCGAAAACCACTTGACCGAATTAGGGTTTATATAACAAAACCCTAACTTACCGAGAATGATCTGGAATCGAAAACCAAAACACCGAACCCTAGTTAGGGTTTTAAACTTCGAACCACGATCTTTATGAACACGTCGAGCTAGGAGATGAGCTGTAACCGAAAACCTTAAAGGTTTTAGGTATAATCGGTTAGAACAAGGAGATCCGAAACCCTCGACAACCTTAGAGAAGGGCCAGGCGATTTCGGGAAGTAAAAGGGCAAGGAAAACCGAATATCAATTAAGTTATAAAGGTTTTTTAGGTGTCTTGAATAATCACAGAATGTGGCGTCATGTATGTATTTATAGGCACATGCTTGACCCAATTCTTGTCCATCAAGGAAACCTACAAGTCCTTATCCTGCTCCAAGTTCACCGAATAATTATCTATAAAGCACATCAGGAGTTCGACCAACCAGTGGCACCCTTGTGATTTAGATTAAATTCGGTTTAGTCCCTCGGTATATATCGTGAAGTATAAAACGAGTTCTTCGTGTATTAACGTGTGTGCCCCCAATAGGCTCACATATTCGTAATGTATAAGTGTTATCCGACTACCATAATCCAACAGCTCCCACTTGGGAGTTGGAGTAGCACATAACACTTATACCTATAATTGGCAAAGTCTAGCAACCCACACAATTATTTTTACATTAGGAATATTATGAGATAAGAGTTTCAAAAATCATCTCAGCTATTAAATGGTTATAAATTTCTTGCTTTATAATCATCCCTTTGTTCAAATACCGTTAAACCATGGATATGGATCCTGAGTCATTCCATATAGTTTAACATTATGTTTCTCGTTATAGAAATAATTCAGATATACCAAATGTAATCAAGAATCATCTTGCATTACCCTTTGGGAACGGCCATTCATTTATCTGATTAAATCTGGAGAGGGCCCAATGGTATCTTTCTGCACATATCAAGTGGAGGAACAAATCCTTTGTTGACTACAAGTGTTGTGGATGCTGCTTCACATACACTCCAAAAAATAGCCTTTATGACTACCTTATTTCAGGATAGCGTTGGACTATAATCACAGAGTGATATCCACACATACAGAACTTGTTTGTATCTCAAGTCTAAGGACAATTTTATAAACCATTTTCGACATCTTTCTCATGACATAGATCCAAAAGTAAATGTACGAAAGTTGAGGTATCCAATATGCATCTCTTATGAATACATATGAGTTTGGCGGGAACCATCCATATATTCAAAGAATATAACCAACACTCACATTTGCCTTACATAACAATATTCCCATATTGTTAACCGACAATGGACATATTTAGAATGATTAAATCATTCATGGATTAAACATGCAAATATAGAATAACAGTTATTATATGAATGATAACAAATCCTAAGTATCTTTATTCATCAAAAATTAAAAACTGTCTTACAATTCCAAATTATCCAAATACTAATTAAATACAGATTTACATGAGACTACTAGATGGTATCAATCCTATATTCTTAGTTAATTCAGAATGTTTAGGATATGCCAAGGCCTTCGTAAAAGGGTCAGCTAGGTTGTCTTCTGTATAAATTTTTTTAATCTTCACATCACCCATCTCTATGGTCTCACAACGATAGTGAACTTTTGCGCGAAAATGTCTAGCACCTTTAGTGATTCCATGATCTTTCGCGATTGCTATGGCTCCAGTACTTATGGGTTCTTCAATTGTAGGAACAATACCAAGCCCATAAATGAATTTTCGAATCCATACAGCCTCCTTCGATGCATCAAAAGCAGCGATATATTCAGCATCTATAGATGAAGTAGCAAAGATACTTTGCTTTGTGCTTTTCCAGTCAACAGCACCTCCATTTAGAACGAAGACATATCCAGTTTGCGACCTTAAAGTGTCAGCATCCGTTAGATATCCAGCATCAGTGTAGCAAGAAACCCTGAGCTCTCGTTCCATATTTCCACCATAAACCAGAAACATATCCTTAGTATTCTGGAGATACTTAAGAATATTCTTAACAGTAGTCAAGTGAATTTCACCTAGGTTCTGTTGAAATCGGCTTGTCATGTTCTGAGCAAACGCAACATCAGGATGAGCACATCTCACATCATACATAATAGATCCAACAACCAAAGCATAAGGAATCTTTTGCATGCACTGTATCTCAGCAGTCGACGCACCTTGTGACTTACTCAATTTAAGCTTCTCTTGCATTGAGATCGTTCTACGTTTGGAATTTTCCATTGAATATCTTTTCAATATTTTCTCAATGTAAGCGCTTTGACATAAACCAATTAACCGCTTTGATCTATCTCGGTAGATCTTGATTCCAAGAATATATGCAGCATCACTTAAATCTTTCATAGCAAAACATTTTCCAAGATAGGATTTTACATCTTGTAACATTGAAATGTTGTTTCCCATGAGTAATATGTCATCGACATATAAGATTAGGATATCAATATAACTCCCACTAGATTTTAGGTATACGCATGGCTCATCACGATATTGAGTGAAACCGAATTTTTTGATTTCATCGTCAAACCGTTTATTCCATTGCCTAGATGCTTGCTTAAGTCCATAAAAGGAACGCTTGAGCTTGCATACATGGTTAGGATATTTTGGATCTATAAAACCTTCAGGTTGCTCCATATAGACTTCTTCGGAAAGATGTCCATTGAGGAAGGCGGTTTTGACATCCATTTTCCATATCTCATAGTCGTAGTACGCGGCTATAGCTATGAGAATCCTTTTAGCTCTAATGTCTGCAACAGGAGAAAAGGTTTCTTCATAATCAATCCCGTAGGTTTGAGTGAATTCTTTTGCTACAAGACAAGCTTTAAAGATGTATACTGCACCATCCATGTCAGTCTTTTTCTTGCATGTGCTTCTGAATGTTGATGTACTCTGCTTCTAGTTTGCACAGATGACTTAGGATCACCCAAAATTTGACTTTGTGGGTGAATGTTGTGTATCCTAAGAGTAGGAATGGGACTAACAGCTACCTCTGTTGGTAAGTTGTTGAAATCATGGACCATACCCTCATCATCATAATAAGCCTCATCAAAAATCCCTTGCTGAGGTTTGTTAAAGATTGTGAACTCTGGCATATCCGAATCATCTTGATCAGCAGGTTGAGCATCATCTATTCCACTACCAGAATTAACTAAGTTAGTACTGGTAGCTTTGTTCTTAGGTATTTCCCGTAAATTCTTTTGAGCAAGGTCATCCAATTCTCTTCTAAAAGCTAGAATTTCAGGAGTATCTTCTGAAATGCCTGTAGAATAAGCCTCCTTCTCTTGTGTTTTAAGGTTTTGAAGCTCTGTCAAAAAATCCTGTGCCTTTAAACTAGTAGAAGACTTCCTTGGGCCAACTTGCCTTACTGTTGTAGGCACAATAATAAGGTCCTCAGCCTCATCTTCTTCCTCAGAAGCATATGCATTAGGAGTTTGCAATGTAACTGCACTGGTAGTCACTTTTGAAGTACCTGCATTTAGGTTAGTCACTTCTGAAGTACCTGCGTGTTGGTTAGTTTGATTCTCCAAAGACACAGGAATATAGTTCATAGAATCAGTGAGATAATCAATATCATCAAACTATTTTTATTTCTAATCTCATCAAATATAAATTTATATAATTATCCTCTTGAAAGGGTCAAAGTTCAAATTTAAAATACCAAAGTTAAAACACAAATCAAGTCTTCAATCGTACTTCACGTATTTAGCGGAATAAAATTACGATAACTTGCAATAATAAAAACATCTCAAAACAAAGTACTTTACTATATCACTACAATTAAGCTTCTGCGAATTAAAAACTTAAAGAGTTAATAGTTAAAAGTTTAAAACTATGAAAAAGTAAAAGGAAAAAAAAACATTTACATGTAATGTAATTTTTTGCTTAAGATAACTAGAGCATGAGAAGAAGAACCCTAATTTGTTTCATGTAATTTCAATTTGGGGAAAGTAGATATTTAGGTTTATTGATTAGAAAATCTAAGAATGAAACATCAATACTTGTTACTGAGATTAGCTGACTCGTATTGTTCTTTTTTGGGCTTAAAAAAGTGATGGGCTAGTAAGTATGTAAGTCAATAAGTTAGGAACTTGGTAATTTGGTAAACTCGTATTCGATACGCGATCTACGATCTTACGGCTGCGAGGTTTACGGTTCCTACTTGCGATCATACCTCTGATTGCGGATACTACACGAATCCTACACGATTGTATTCAGGTGGACACTTAAGATCGTCGATCTTTCGTGTAAAACTCGCGAGTTTGACAGCCTTGGTATAAATGATCAAATAGTAAAATTAAATAATGGGATTGTAAAATCAAATATTTATGAAAAATAAAAAGCCTCTAGGTCTAGGTGGTGGGTGAAAGTAAGTGTTGATGTAAATATTTTTTCTGAAGTTTTAGCTTTTAGCTATCTAAAAAATTCATCCCAGGCAGCAAAGCAAAAAGGTTGGTGTCACAAGAAGAAATAGGTGGTTAGTGATCGGGAATAGGGGTTAACTGAAGTCAAGGAAAAAACGCCTATGGACAGTATAAGGCTATTTGTTTTTCACCCAACTAAGAAGTGGTGGCAAACATGCAAGTTGCAGACTCACAGCCTGCAAAGGAATTCATTCTCTCTTTTTCCAGGAGTCAAGGTACAAGATTTTGTATGTACTAACGTATGGACATGTGCTTGACGGTAAAGATACCGGCCGGTATGATCAAGACAAGACGCCACACGAAAATATTTATCTTCTTTGGGATTAAGTGGATCCAATCATGAGTTTTACTTTGACAGTTTGATATCTAGGTAGCTGAATCAACAAGGTCGGACATGTGCTTGACAGTAAAGATACCATTATGATCAAGCACCATTGCCAACCATCCATATCTGCGGGACTAAGACTAACGACACAAAAAAGATCATTCAACGCTTGTAAATCAGATCAGTTTCTACCCTGCGGTTGACATCTCCATTGGCAATTGCTTTTAAAAAATATTGTCCACAAGCTTCAACAGCCTGATAAAGAGCGGTACTTAAAGCTCTCAAACAAGGAAAACGAACCATGAGGAGATGGTCTGACTCTAGCCACTTATCATACAAAAAACATGTGCGTAATCCCAAGCCAATCAATGGCAGTCCCTGCACTTACAATACTATCCCAGACATCATCTTTTAGGCCTGAACTCATATCATCTATCAAACCACCTTTAAGTGCGTAGTACTACAAACCACAAAACTGCTAATGTAATTGTATAACTTACAAGGTTGTTTTGGATTCTTACTCATAAAGAATGTAACTCTCAAGTTAAACACATATTGTAGTCACTCATTAAAAATTCAAAATAAGTTAAAAAAAACTTTGCTTATTTATATTATACTACATATAAAGAGAAAATGTACTCCTTAAAAAATGAGAGTTAGAAATAGATCGATATGTGCTCAAAGTACATTTTAAATTGATGAGATGATCATCCTTACAAGATCCATTATGGTAAACCTCTTACAAAGGTTTATACAATAACTCATTCAACATTGATGATGTGAGAAGAAGGGTCCTGTTTCCGGCTACCAATGTTGAAAAACCGTGGTTTGAAACATTTCGGGATGATCATTTGTTAGAGAACTCAGAATTGCTCTTTGATGCATTATTTTCTATTTGCCAGCCCCTGTAATATGAAATACACCACTTCAGCTGCGTAGCTCATATGCTGTGTACGTGAGTGAAGCTCGCAACCAAGAAAGAATGATTTAAGCTCAATATGAATAACCATTATTCATATCCAAGAATTTTGGACTTTCTTCTATGAATATGTATAAAGCAGAAAAAGATAGGGAATTGGCAAAAGGATGGACCCGCAACAATTTGCAAAAAAAAAATACAAAAAGTGCATATGCTTGTTGATGACGTAAGCTTACTGGACTTAGTTCATAATATACGTGTTGTTTTTTAGCATGCATAACAATTATAATCTAAATAAAACATCAAAACACGTAATAGCGGAAGCGATAACAAATCATATAATTAACATGCATATAATTAACCGGGTCGGGTTACATACCTTTGGATTCTCGCGAGCACAAGAATCGTTCTTGTTTTCTTTGTTCTTGATCTAACCCTAATTAGGGTTTATGTGGATCTATTGATTAACCCCTTACCAAGTTTTGTTAATCGATCCAAGATTTAATCTATAGTGAGATTAAACCACGTTCTTGTACACACGTTTTAGAAACAAGTTAACCAAAAGACTAGTTTGAAAACAAGAAAACGTTTCTAGGTTTAAAGTCGATCGAACAAGAATCCCTTGAGATGATATTGCCCGATCGATCAACAAGGGAAAACAAAGAAAAATTTAGAAATCTTTTATGTGTACAATACTTATGTCTTATGATCCCTTAATTCCTTTGTTTATATAGGCTAACCAAACTTAGAGCCCAACTCAAGTTCTATTAGGAAAAAAGAAACAAAATCTTTTTTTCCCCTCTTGCCTATACTCGGCCCGATACCACCCTCATGGGGTGTTCCGGAACCTTCTTGACTTCTATTTACAAAGTTAGTCCCTCTTTTTATTCGTTAGTCATTTACCGTTAAATACATAACGACCGTTAAACTTTTTCGTGTATTTAATAAATATATTACATTTAATATAATTATTAATTCGTTAACTCTTTACGTATTGTGTGCAATCCCGTGGTCTCGAGTTCGATCCTAACACACGACTATTAATTTATCGTCCATAAACCAACAAATACTTTCATACACAGGTTGGGCTTGACGAAGTATATAAAATTTCATTATGTTTAAACCTGGCGTTTTTAGTTTAAAAGACGCGAGTAAGGTCTCATGGACAAAACCTTTTAATGATTCATCATTATTATTATCCTTTTCTTTCTAATACAATGTTAATAAGGATATGGATCTTAGTCATTCCTTAATTAACTGATTCTGTTTCTCGTTTTATTGATGAGCAGATTACCAAATCTTTAAACGTATTCCAGAAAATCTTGGTGTGGGACACACCATACATCTTACCAATCCCACGAGGGCCCCTGCTGTTATTAAACTTCAAAACGTATTTAAAGGAAAACAATCCCTTATTGATACAAGCAAAACTTATGAATTTGTGCAACATTTGAAAAATAATCCGTATATACTACAGTTAGTGTCGCGTTAATTGCTTCACAGAAATGCACTTGATCCAATGACAGTTTCCCTGGTATCTCAAGTCTGAGGATAACTATTTTATGATTTACTTAATGACAAGATCCATAAAGTACAATCATATAGTTGGGATAAGTCCTATATTCGATTCATCAAATATCATTTAAATTTGGTATGTAATCACATCAATATACTTTCAAGTATATTCTAACCACTACTCAGATTGTCTTGATTTAATAATATTCCCATATTATTAATCGACAACGGACATTTAGAATAATTTAATATTCATGGATTAAAACATGTAAAATAGGATACAAAATTAAATAACAAAATAAACATAACCATCATTTTATTTTATCAAATAATAATGTTTACACATCCATTATCCAAACACTAATCACAGATATGCATGAAACTACTAGCTAATCGAAGTCCAATTCCATTGGCATGTTCGTTAACCTTTCCTCTAGGTAAAGCTTTAGTAAAAGCATCAGCTAGGTTTTTATCTGTGTGAACTTTTATCAATTTGATTTCACCACTCTCGACTTGTTCTCGAACATAGTGATATCTACGCAGAAAATGTCTGGCGCCTTTCATGACTCCAGGTTCATTGGCGAATGTGATTGCAGCAGAATTGTCACAATACATATTAATAGGTTTATTTATTGAAGGCATCACTCCAAGATCTCCAACAAACTTCCTAATCCAAACGGCTTCCATTGCAGCTTCTGACGCAGCCATGTACTCAGATTGCGTTGCATGCATTGCAATGGTTGTCTGCTTTTTGCTCTTCCAGTCTACTGCTCCTCCATTGACGACAAAGACATAACCCGTCTGAGACTTCGTATCATCTTTATCGCATTGCCAGGACGCATCACAGAAACCTGTAACATCAAGTTCTGTATCTGGATTTCCTCCGTATACTAAAAACATATCTTTCGTATTCCTCAGATACTTTAGAATATGTTTAACAGCAACCCAGTGGAGCTTTCCTGGATTCTGTTGATATCGACTGACCAAGTTTTGAGCAAACGCCACATCTGGCCTTGTGCACCTGACAGCATACATGATAGATCCCACAGCCGAAGCATAAGGTACCTTTTTCATGTAAGCTTTTTCCTCATCTGATGAAGCGCACATTTCATTACTCAAATCATGTTTGACTTCCATCGGTATAAAACCTTTCTTAGAGTTTTGCATACTGAATTTCTTCAATATCTTATCGATGTAAGCACTTTGATTAAGTCCAATCAACCGCAGAGATCTATCTCTATATATCTTAATTCCCAGAATGTATGCAGCTTCTCCTAAATCCTTCACAGAAAAACATTTTCCAAGATAGTCCTTAACTTCCTTAAGCCTTGGAATGTTGTTTCCCATGATTAAAATGTCATCAACATATAGGATCAAGAATACTACATTACTCCCACTAGCTTTGCGATATACACATGGCTCATCACGATTTTGAGTAAATCCAAACCTTTTGATTTCCTCATCAAATCGTTTATTCCATTGACGTGATGCTTGCTTCAAACCATAAATAGATCTTTGAAGTTTGCATACACGGTTTGGATATTTTGGATTAACATACCCTTCAGGTTGATCCATATAGATGTCTTCATCTAAGCGACCATTTTAGGAAGGCAATTTTAACATCCATTTGTCAAATCTCATAATTATAGTACGCTGCTATAGCTATGAGAATCCTAATGGCTCTAATGTCTGTTGCAGGAGAAAATGTCTCCTCGTAGTCAATCCTATAGGTTTGAGTGGAGCCTTTAGCTACAAGACGAGCTTTATAGGTGTGTACTTTACCATCCATGTCAGTCTTCTTCTTGAATAGCCACTTACTCCTTACTATTTTAGCATTGGGAGGAGGGTCTACTTCAGTCCAGACTTCATTAACTTTTATGGAGTTCATTTCCTCATCCATTGCACCTTGCCATATTACCTTATCAGGGTCAAGCATGGCAGCTTTATAATTTGCAGGTTCTCCAAGATCCCCTACTACATCATCTTCAACCTCCATGTTTAGACATAGAGGGTTGGGTGCACGTGTAGTCCTTTCAGATCTACGGACATGAATTAATTTCGGTGGAGGACCCAGACTTTCAGGTTCTACTGGAATTTCGCTAGTGTTTTTAGAAGGTAATATATCCATATGATCATCTTCTAGATCATAATCTCTCCCACTGAATTCTTGAGATATGAGATCACTTTTAAGAAATCTCCATACCTAGCAACAATTACTTTGTTTTCAGGTGGAAAATAAAAATAGTAACCCATAGTTTTCTTAGGGTATCCTACAAAGATACACTTAACAGATCTCTGTTGGAGTTTATCAGCTGAGTCACGTTTTACATACGCCTCGCAACCCCAGACCTTTAAATATGACAAATTAGGCACCTTGCCATGCCATATTTCATATGGTGTCTTATCAACCTTCTTTGTGGGAACCATATTTAGAATACGAACAGACAACAGAATTTCTAAGGCATATTCCCAAAAGGATATCTTTAGAGTAGTAAGATTATACATAGATCGTACAATCTAGTAGTGTCGATTTCTCCTTTCAGATACTCCATTTTGGTTGTGGAGTATATGGAAGAAGTAAATTCTGAACTTATTGCCGTTCTCACTTAGATAATCCTAAACTCTTGGCATAAATATTCACCACCTCTATCGGAACGAAGAGGCATTAATCTTCTTCATAGTTGCAGTTCTACTGTCTGCTTTTGAAAACCATAAATGTTTCAAATACCTCATGTTTATGTTTTAAGCATATAAACTATCCATAACGATGAAATCATCCGTAAAGGTAGAAGTAAGCT
This sequence comes from Tanacetum coccineum, assembly GCA_026074375.1. Classification (NCBI taxonomy): domain Eukaryota; kingdom Viridiplantae; phylum Streptophyta; class Magnoliopsida; order Asterales; family Asteraceae; genus Tanacetum; species Tanacetum coccineum. Next base: position 31,666 of record BQNB010014855.1, on the reverse strand, counting down.
AGCACCTTTTCCTGCCAATGTCTAAGTGGTCCACACACATCAGTATGAAATAGACCAAGTAGATCTGTAGCTCTTTCAAATATTGCTATTAAAAGGTTTCTTGTCAATTCCCCAGGAAATACGATTCGCATTATCGAAAGATTCCTCATTGTTACATTCCAAAAGACCTTCAACGTGTGAAGCTTTTGCAGCGAGTTCTTGGCCAATATGGGCAAGTCTACAGTGCCAAAGTTAAGAAGAATCCAAGTCTAACTTTCTCTTCTTATGATTCTAAAGACCAGAATTATTATTCTTGGTGACATTTTTATTCATGTCAATTTCAAACACAAAAACCATTCACAGAAATAGCACTAAAATAGAAAACACCATTAAAGAAACAGAAATTCCATACTAGCAACGAGCATGTTTAAAAACAAGATACTCACAAACATGAAAAGGAAACAACAAACCTCTAAAATAGAAGGTTCAAATAACAATTGTTAATTTCAGTACTAAACCCAGAAGGTAAAACTAAAGTCAAAAACTTTTCCTAATTGGCTTCAACAACTGCTTGTGCTACCATTCCCATATGCAGATATTGATACCCCATAAGCTAGTTTCCTTTCAGCATTAAATCCCTGCAAAAGCAGCGTATTACAAACAAGAATAACCGCATCTCCCGTATCATAAACCCAAGAAATTTAATATTTTGTTGAGTTAGATTGGAATAATTCAAGTGCAAATAAATTACCTAGAACCTTGCAAGCACTATGCTCAGATTTCTTTCTTAATTTCTCTGCTCGCAACTCTTCGAGATAAAGAGGGCAGTTCCCTCTTTCCAATGCCCAGACATGTGGCAGTGGTGACAGAGCTTGATCCTTATTAGGATTTTCCTTTCTCTTCTTGGGATTAGGCTTTGGTTGAGAAGGCACAACTTGCTTGTTCTTATCAGCCTTACCCTTCCCTTTTTTCTGCTTGTTTCCTTGCGGTTTTGACTTGTTATCCCTACCCTTTTGTATTGAGAATACTTGAGGAGTAGGGGTGACCTTGTCCTTCAAACCCTTTTCATAGTCAATGAGCAATGCGTGTAAATCACTCACTGTCTTCCCCACGCAATGCATATTGAAGTTTCTTACAAAATCACCAAAATCCTTGTTAAGGGACCTGTTGATTAAGTTAACTGCCATATCATTGTCGTATGGTTTCCCAAGTGTATGTAATTGTCATGAACCCTTCATTTATTCCAATACATGTTCACTTACAGATTTACCAGGGGCCTGTTTGCAACTATGTAGAGAATCTACCAGATCGTAGATCTCAACAGCAGGAGGTTTCTCAAACATTTTTCGAAGTTCAGCCAGCATGTTTTGGGGTGGATAATTTTCAAACTGCCTTTGCAGAGCAGGTGACATTTTTCCAAGCATAATACAAGCCACATCAGAGTGCTTTTTATATTCTGCTTTCCATGCTGCCTTTTCTTCAGCTGTTGCAGTCTCAGGGGGTTGATCAGGACAAGGCTTATACAAATAATCATAAGTATCAGCTACTCTCAAGACAATTCTTAGAGAACGATGCCATTCATTGAAATTTGGGCCAGTCAATGTTTCTCGTTCAAAGAAAGTTTTGAACGCAGAACTTAAAGCGTTATTGTCGGAATGAGCCATTTCTACAGAAAAAGTTCAAAAATCATTAGTATTTTCGATAATACCATTTTTCAAGAAAATAAAATATACCCAGGTGATGACATATAACCATAGAATCTCCATGAAAACTATAACCCAAATTGACATAACCCATCACTCAGTTGATCTGGCTAGTGATGAAATGTATTCAACATGGTAACTTGTCGAACAATTAATTGACAAACAACTTTTCAATTTCTAGATCTTTATGGATTTTTACATTGCCAAACAAGTTGCATGTAAACATGTTTCATCCCATCTTAATGCCTTGAGTTTCTATTTCTCACTAAGTAACTCAATTAAGTCAACAATCTAAAGTAACGTAAACACATTCATGTGAATCTCACACAATCATGATAGGTTTGCTTTCCCATTACCGATATAGTCCAAGGTCTCACTTGACTTAATCAAATTTCAAGGTCCCTTTAATTAGATGGCATTTGACCTTAAGTTTTAAAGGGTATGTCATTTTTTGATATGTGAATCAAAATTATGTAATGGAGAAGCATGCATAACAACTCCATAGCATTACATTAATAAAACGATTTTTAGTTAACCTTTTTAGGTGAAACAAAAAACATATTTTGGGTTGATGGCATTGATAAAACCAATTAAAGAAGTGCCTCCGAATTAACGCCCACGTAGACCGACTTTTTGCATAAGTCCTTTCACAGAGTGTTTTCGGGTGTGTAATTGAGACAAAATCAAACCTTAAGGTAATTTTTTGTACTTTATGAACAGATCAAGGTAACTCCCAATTTGACGTACAAGCAATCCGAGAATTTGTCAGCGCTGAAGCATAACCGTCCTCTATAGTCGGGTTTGACCACAGCGACCGCCGAAAACTTCCCACACATAGTTCGTCATTTTGGATGAGCCTTTTATCATACCATCAGTGCAAAAAATTACAATCAACTATTTGATCCTTCACTAACTATTCTTAATTATTATAGGATTAGTCCATATTATTTTTTTCTTTGAAAAGTACCACCTTTTGTTTACAACAATCAACAATAATTTAAATAAACAACAAACAAGTATTAAAATAATAGACCTTAATTAAACACATAAAACATTAATGCATTTAGATAAATCATATAGCCACAGATGCATTCCATTTATATGATGAACCCTAATTAAAATTAGGTTTTACTTAATCATATATATCACAATCATATATATAAGTCTTCCCGAATTTTAGATTTTATCATACTAAAATTAATGTCATAAACAATCATTAACAAAATAAGATCTTATGATCCATGATAAACTGCATGTTTTTCCATGATCCATACAATTTAATTACAAGTTTACTTTAACAATTAATAACAAGACCAAGATCGTAACCCATATACATGCATGACAATTTAACATGTAATAAAAAATATGATTATTAGGTTTCTAATTTAACAAAATTTGATCCAAAAAAATTTATGTTCGAACCAAAAAATTGAATTTCATTCGAACCAAAAATTTTGTATAACCGATCATAATAAAACTTTTGACAAAAAAAAAATTATTATTTTCGGTTCACAAAAAAAATTTCCGATCAAAAAAATAATATTAAATATAAACCATAATTCATAATAATTTGGTAATTATTAACATGTTAAAATTTGGCTCGAGATGCCACTGTTGAAATTATACATTCATAACAATTTATAATTATAACATCAAAGTATAAATTAGCTGAAGTCAATATTAGAATCAATTAACATTCAAGAAATAATTAACCAAGATTAGGGTTACATACCTTTTGATCTAGCAAGAATCAAGAATCATTAAACTCCAAGAACAATCTAAAGGAAGATTGAAACAACACCGTCTTGTACTGCACGCAATTACCAAGTTCACCAAGAACTAGCATCGTTAGATCACGAAAACCTTGACAAGAAAATCAATCGGGTTAGTAACAATACTAAGGCACCGAATATGAAAAGACCAAAGATAAGAGCTTTTTCTTATCACAAGTCCCTTTCCCCATAAAACCTTAAGTATTTATAGTAAAAATCGAGTTTTGAGTCTATTAGATAAGCTTTCCAAATTGAAAGCTAATCCAACCCAACACAAACACAACATTGATCTCCAATTTCTCGTTAAGTCCTTCTTGTTTTTAGTCGTTAGTCGTTTTCCCATTAAACACTTAACGATCGATAACTATTGTACGTGAAAAATCAATAAATAAATAATATTTATTAAAAATTCCCGTTTTTTATTAAACAGTTGTAGTGAGTGCAATCCCGTGATCTTTGAGTCAGATCCTAAACACACAACTATTATTTTTACGTCCATAAACTAACAGCCAGAGGGTCCTGTTGCTAAAATGACAGGCTTTTAAATGGTGGGTTTGGAGGGGTTATCACGGGATTGAAACAGGTGTTGGATTGGAGCTCAAGTGGGGGCTAAAATGGGTGCATTTGGGTGCTAAAATAGGTTGTGAAGTGGGTGTGGAAGGGGTGCGTTTATTGGAGGCTGCAGTGGGGGGCTGAAATGGGTGTGTTTCGGGGCTGAAATAAGGCCGAAATGGGTGTGTTTGGGGGCTAAAGTGGGGGCTAAAATGGCTTAGTTTGGGGGCAGAAATAGGTGTGGGATTATGAGCTGAAACGGGGCTGAGATGGGTGCCTTTGGGTGCTGAAATGGGAATAAGCGTGCTATGGGGCTTAAAAGGTTGGGTTTGGTGATGAACGGGCTAAATCGTTGGTTATGGCAAGCATTCTAGTAAAATGGAGCTGAAACAAAAATCACAGGGAATTAAGAATGAGGATAGTTGTAAGTTTTTTTTTGGAACGGCAATTGTGGCTACATGGCCCCTAGCCCAGAAGGCGTAGCGAGCCCACACAACCAGGTTGGGTCCAGCCCAGAAGGCAATGCACCCTCACCTTTAACGCACGGCGAGAGGAAACGCCCTATCGCCCTAGACAAAGACTCGAGACTTTTGAGACCTTAGCCCTAGGAGGGTAAAACCTCCCCCAGCACCTTAGTAGACCTCAGTTGGCCAACTGAGCTGAAGCCAGTTGGTTGAGGAATAGTTTTGTAAGAACAATACAACTTCTATTTTGCCTTTTTGTCGTATTGTTTTACTCATAGTGGTGCTACTAAATACACACTTACTGTGCTATCTAACCCAATTTCATTCTTTTGCACTTATATATCCTACCCAGAGAGTTTAATTTCGCATTGTGTTGCAGGGACATACAATGGAACTTCACACATCTGGCAAAAAATTACGCGGTCTGATGTAAAAGAAACCTTGATTTTTTTTTCACCTTTATCTTATTTTTTTAATTTTAACCTCCGTGTTAACTGTGAATTTTAGGGATGCAACGGTTCAATCCGCTAGAGTGTTGCTGATATACTACCTATTACTACAGAGACCCACCTCAAATTGCAAGTGTTCGATTTGGCCTTCACCCACCCAGGTTCAAAATCACACCTTTGCTTTTTTGAACAAATTAAGCATGAGAAATAATACATGCAGTGATAATTATACAATTATAAGCATGAAATAACATTTTATAGTGCAAGTGGCAAGTACAGGCAATATAGGTACATGTTAAAAAAATGTGTTTATAAAAATATAAACTACTCGATCTCACAATACACACGTTGGTTAAGAAACACCTCATGGATATCTTATTATCTTTAGGTTGCCCTAAGTGATTATTTGCTTTTGGTGTACTCTTTTTTTGTTTTTCAATTCTGCCATGCAAAAAACTATTATTCACTTTGGTTATATATGACTGTATGTTATTGCTATGTGATTTCAGAAGGTATGTATCGTTATATATTGCTTGATGTTCAAAGTTCAAAGTTCAAATTAAGTAGAGAAACGGCTAATGTGTGAATTTTCGCAGCCTGTAGGTGCTTAAATCGGTCTCGCCTGAACAACTCATGACGTTTGCTAACGCCATCGATGCTGCCAAGGTACTCATTATATTTGGAAGCAATTCTCGGAAACTGATTACGCATATATTTTGAAGTGTGTGTCGATATCTCCACTCTTTCCATGACAGTAACACAGGTTATTGGACAAATTTTGTTGGGCGATCAACCCAAAAATATTTCACCAGTCCCAAAAAGTTAAAAAAAAAACTTGCTTTGTAGAGACCGTTCCACTTCTGAATTAGGTGGCTAAAGGAATCCGTTTTTGGTGTAATGTGTCTTTGACACAGTTTTGGCTACTTTGAGGTACGAGCTTAATGGTGGTGGTCTGTAGCTGTTAGTGCAATTACGTTAATTTATGTGTCTCTAATATTGAAATTTTTCAAGATTTTAGCATTAGTCAAATTATGAACTGTATTTGTTAGTGCAATTATAAAAGCTCGTCCCTCAACTAGACACTTTGATTTCAGTATTGGTAAAGATAAATTATATTGTACTAGGTAATCCATTATGATTACCAGTAAACATGGTAATGATTTAATTGAAACTGTTACTAAGGGTGCTATGTCTGAGACTTTTGGCTCGCACCACATTCACGTGGAGTTCTCTACATACTTTCGAATGTATACCAAATTCACCCTGACAAACATCACGCGGCAACACGCGGGCTTAAATCCTTGTTTTTGTATAAAAGGCAGCATATTAAATGCAAAACGCATTTAATGCCCCCCGTCTTTATTTTCGTTCTTCATGTGTCTTCATCCTTAAACAAGTATCTTTATCTCACAACTCATCAAGATCCTAATTATCATCCTTTGATTTAATACCTAATTTCCCAATAATTTTTTTTATTTTTATACCACTAGATCCTTGTTTACTTTTTTTTTTTTTTTAATTATCTAATTTCCCTTTATTTAGTAAATATTTATAATTTGTGTAATTTTTTATTCTTGTATTTTATTTTATTTTTAAATTTTTCCCTTTTTTATTTATTTTTTTTTTATATTTTTTTTTATTCTATTTTTTATTGTTTTATCTATTATGTTTATTTTTTTTTTTATTTAAGCTGAAATTTTTATTTTTATATTTATTATTTTCTATTAATTATGTAGTTTCTATCAAAGTATTTAATGTTAATTTATATTTAATACTTATTTAGTTAATAAAGGGGGGGTGGGGGGGGGGGGGAGGGTTGGGGGGGGGGGGGGGGGGGGGTGGGGGGGGGGGGGGGGGGGAATGTCATAAATTTTTTTTGTATTAGGGTTTATTTGAGGTTGGATTTGGTTGTGTTTGGTGCATAAGGTTTTCAAATAAAAAAAGGCTTAATTTACGGTTGATAAGCCGAAAAACGAGTACTTAAGTTTCAAAACAAATATTGCAATGCATAATTTGGAAGAGCTTTCGACCATTCCTTATATTGTTGTTGCGTTTGGATAATTTTGCAATGCATATTTTGGACTTAGCAACATGCTTAAAGTAGAATTACTATTTGAATGCATTGAGGAATGTTGTTAATACTAAAGAAGCTTAACTTTCCTAAGTAATGCATATCTTTGAGGAAGCAAAGAAATCGTTGATCATGTACGTGTCATATGTCCAATTACCTTGGCAGACCTTACACACATTGGTTAGGCCTATTGTCGGTAGTCGACCATCATTGAAGGAGCCAGCTCGTAACAACCAACCAAAGTCCTTTCGGCGTTTTGTGATTTGCTGAAGGCAATGGATAAATTCGGTATTTGACTTTCCTTTCTATCCCGCTTACCACGCTTATTGTTATTATACCTTTTATAATGTATTCGCCTCGGTTGTCCCAATAGAAAAATGCAAGTTCTACATCTCACTGTGCCCAGCCTAATACTATCAAATTTGAAATGTCAATGGAGTGGCGAACAATGCATAATAAATTTGAACTATGTTGGGATGCATTGTTTTAGGTAACCCGCAAATCCATATCATTTGATTTAATTTTCTCACTGTGAATCTCTGGATGCCAATACTATTTTATAAAGAGTCACTATTGAGTTTTTCCATGTCCGCATTCTAGGAAATGAGTCTTAAGGAGTATGATAAAGTGCTACAAGAGAAGAGGAAAGGTTTGGTTTCTCTAAAGAAAGGGGAACAAAAGGTCGCGTTCGACAACGATTTAGAAAAATTGCAGCTGCTCTCAAGTACAAAGAGCGAAAAGGAAATCTTTTTTAAACTCGTATATATTTTGTATAGGGCATATACAAAAATTGAAAGCATAGATAAGTGTATGGTTTGGTACTGATTCATATTACAAACATAAGATAAAATTAATATGCTACCCCAACCGAAAATAAGATAAGGCAAAGAAGGAGAGTATATAACGTTTACCTTTTTTTACGCAGCATTATATATTATCTTTAATAGATTTTGGAAAGGACACAATGACACATATATTATCTCTCTTTCTCTCTTACGTTTGGTTGTTGGTTTCGTGCTAATCTCATCTTAAAAACCCTACTTTGTAAGTCTCTAAATTTTCTTAAATCTTGTACTTTTAGTAGTCTACGGTGCGTTTTCTAAAAACCAAAAGCGAAAAGTTTATAAAAACATAATAAGGGTGTGTTGGGTTCGAACAAGAAAGATAAGGGAAAACAAGGAGATGTCATTTTAAAGTAGTGGTTGTGTTGGTGAAATAACATTATTTTCGTATTATAGCTTATTTATAAGAACAAAAGTGCTTATTTTTTATATGGCGTCGGCTTTAAAAAGGAACAAAGGAAAAGTGGTTTTGGTCATTTACAACTTTTGTCATATTTTTATAGCTTATTGTTGTAGCTTATTTGGATAACTAAAAATACTCATAGCTTAACAGCTTAGTAATAAGCTAAGAATAGCTTATTTTGGGCTTATAAGGCCACGGCCCAATAAGCCAAGCCCAAGCCGTGGCTTAGGTTTTGGTCCGTGAGCCTTGGCTTATTTTTGTGGCTTATTGGTTTGGCTTATTTAATACTAAAAGTGCTTATCCGCGTAACTTGTAACTTATTGATTATATTTCTGGCTTTGTATGTTTACGGAAGTGCTTGTTTTGGCTTATACATACAACGATCCAACTAAGGCCCAATAAGCTTTGACTTATTTTTGGGATCCTTCGTTTGGCTTATTTTTTGACTTATTGATAGTGCTTATCTTAGTCATAAAATATCAGTTAAAAAGCTTGAATAGCTAGTTGTGGTCATTGGGCCGAATAGTCCATAATAAGCCCATTAAGCTCGCGGATTATGACTTATTTGACTACACGGCTTATTTTGTTGACTTATCACTTTGCTCATTTAACTTTGTTATTTTCGTATTATTGTTATTTTTGGATTTATTAGTATTGGGCTAACTAGTAAATGTCTTATTGGGCCTATTATGGGCTAAAGTCTAAAACTAGGTATTTTAAACTCATATTAGGCCTAATGAGTGGAAAACTTGTACATTTAAGCGTCTAAAACGGATTTTTGATTTGTTTATAATTATAGAAGTTCAAAATAGTTTAAATAGTCGTTTAGAAATGTGTTTGGTAAAATTTGGTCGAAAACGTAGATTTTGACATTTTGTCGGAAGTTGATTTATTTGGGCGAAAGTGTTTGAAAAAAATAAGGTTTAAAGACCTTGAAAATGTTTTATAAACGGACGGGTCATGCCGAAATTTCATAAAAATATTATACTTAAAAATATTTTCTAAAAGTTGTTTTCTTAAAAATCGATAAAAAGACGAAATAATAAAATATTATTATTTAGTAATTGACTAAAAGACAAAAAAATATATAATTTTATAAATTATTAAAAATGATAGCTTGATGGTTTTAACTAACCCACTGTTACAAAGAGAAGAAAAAAAGGGAAAGAAAGAAATAAAAAAGCATAGTACAAGATCTTATTGCCAAACCTTGTGGAAATAGTACAACGTTGCGCTTTGCTGTAGGAGTGTACTTTCTATAAATGAAATAAACTATAAACTGATTGAAGACACAAAGAAGTCCTCAAACGGTTTGATGTCACAATGGCAAAAAAAAATACTATTCTACACACAATAGGAGGCTTCTAAAGTTGCCTTGGACATGTAAGATTGTTAATACAAGTATCACGGATTGTCCAAGCAAGTTTTATTTATTTATTTTATTTTTATCGCGTTTTTGTTTGAACTCGAGTTAAGCTTGGTAAAGTTCTTGTAAATAAAACACAAGTTTGAAACATACAAACAATCGAACTTGATGTGGTAGGCTCAAAATTAGTCGAACTTTTATTCACTTGTTAGAGCTTTATGGGCTCTTTAAAAAGTATTGATATGAAGCCAAAAGTTCAATATAGACCCAATATTTGTCATAGACCCAATGAACCAATCCTAGCCACTCATTTTTTCATCAAAAATAAAAAAACTCACTTTCCACCTCTTTTTTAAAAATTAAATATCTCACACACTGTTAATCGTTACGCAAAACAAAACATATGATCGCGACGAGAATTAAATTATCTTTCTATAGATGGGCGACACTATTTCCTTTCGACGAACTTTTTTTTATGATTTTATGAAGTCATATACGATTTTATGAAATCATATTTTATGAAATCATATATGATTGTAAAATAACAAAGACGTATATTATTGATTGTGTTTTTTTCATTACATAATGAAGATTGGCTATGTATTTATACTAAATACATAGCTTAATAAGTAAGCAATGCAAACCCTAAAACATAATGGACCCAAACCCACAATTAGGTTTGGGCCGAATAAGTCAACCGTCAACGGTCAACAGTCAACGGTCAACGGTCAAACTAACATAACTTAGCCATCTAATACTCCCCCGCAGTTTGAACGGCAGACTTTCGAACGGACAAACTGGAACATATGTTGAAAGCCGCTTCTTCTTTTCTTCTATCATCTTCATCTTCTTTGTTGTTTCTTTTAGCGGAAGCATAATTGTATTTCGTGGCATAGTGGTTCATTGCTTGCGGCTTCCTCCTTTGCGTGACGATTTTTTTTTACGTCATGGCTTGCTTTGCCTTTAGGTGGGAGCGACAAATTTGCAACCAACTATTTTTGAAAACTACAATGATCTCCGTTTGTAAAACGTAGAGTAAGAGACAAAGGATTGATGGCTATATCAATATAATATGGGATGTGTTAGGACGGCTAGGGTTTTTTTTGGAATGAATGTTAAAAGCCGCTTATTCTTTTCCTCATCTTTTTTTTTGAGCGGAAGCATAATTGCATTTGACAGCATAGTTGTTTATTGCTTGCGGCATCCTCCTTTGCGTGACGATTTTTTTTTACGTCATGGCTTGCTTTGCCTTTAGAAGGTAGTGGCAATTTGATAATCAACTTTTGTTGTCAACGACAATGAAAACAAATAGAGGAAAAAAAATATAGTTGATTCATGGCAACTCAACATTTTTTTTTTCGATTTGACGGCTAGGGTTTAGGGTTTATGCATTGAATACGAAAAATGAAATCCTAATTAAAACAATAAAGCTAAAATAGCGGAATCCCTCCGGATCATCGGCGAGTAGCCGATGACCGGAGGATAGCAAATTTTGTTGGTGGATCTTACCTAGAGCTCGGATACCATGTAAAATAACAAAGATAATATATTATTGATTGTGTTTTTGTCATTACATAATGAAGATTGGCTATGTATTTATACTAAATACATAGCTTAATAAGTAAGCAATGCAAACCCTAAAACATAATGGACCCAAACCCACAATTAGGTTTGGGCCGAATAAGTCAACCGTCAACGGTCAACGGTCAAACTAACATAACTTAGCCATCTAATAATGATTAGTTATACGAATCATATATGATTCGTCATACGAATCATATATGATTCGTCATACGAATCATATATGATTCGTCATACGAATCATATATGATTTTCGCAATTCGTGACTGAAACAAAATTGAAAAAAAGTTCGTCGGAATCACAAATCATATATGATTTTATGAAATCATATATGATTCGTTATACGAATCATATATGATTCGTTATACGAATCATATATGATTTTCACAATTCGTGACTGAAAAAAAATCGAAAAAAAGTTCCTCGAAAGTATATCGTGTCACCCGTCTACTGAAAGATAAAAAAAATACTCGTCGCGATGGTGTATTTTTTGTCGTGTGACGATTTACCATTTGTAAGATATTTTATTTTTAAAAAAGAGGTGGAAAGTGGGTTTTTTATTTTTGATGAAAAAATGGATGGTTGAGATTGATTCATTGGATCTATAACAAATAACGGGTCTATGTTGATCTTAACTCATTTATAGCCTCCTATCCATAATCCCAAATTTTCTTACCAAGGAAAAAACTTTCCTTTTTCTTCCTTCCTTCGCTCTCTAGCCGAACAAACACCCCCTTCTAGAACCTTATGTGGGTCGCCCAACTAGGGACTCCCACAAGGTTCAGGTTTTGTCCGGGTTAGACCCTTTGGTTTTATATTTAAAGTATCCGTTAAATTAGTTATACACGTAACGTTTTTAACGACTATTTAAATATTAATTTGGTGAAGTAATAAAACATATTCTTCGTGTATTAACGTGTGTGCCCCAATAGGCTCACATATTTCTAACGTATATTTTTCATAACCAACTCACATTTTCCAACAGCTCCCACTTGGGAGTTGGAGTAGCAGTCATCACTTATACTGGCAATGGAAACGTCTAGCAACACTCACACTGTCTTTAAATTAGAAATACTTGAGATAAAGTTTCAAGAACAATCTCAGCTTTTAATGGTTATGTGTTTCCTGCTTTATGATCATCCCTTTGTTAGAGATACCGTTAAACCATCGATATGGATCCTAACTCATTCCATATAGTTTAACATTATGTTTCTCGTTATAAAAATAATTCAGATATACCAAATGTAATCAAGAATCATCTTGTATTACCCTTTGGGAACGGCCATTCATTTATCTGATTAAATCTGGAGAGGGCCTAATGATATCTTTCTGCACATATCAAGTGGAGGAACAAATCCTTTGTTGACTACAAGTGTTATGGATGCTGCTTCACATCACTCTGAAAAATAGCCTTTATAACTACCTTATTCAAGATAACGTTTGACATATAATTACAAAAGTGATATCCACACATACAGAACTTGTTTGTATCTCAAGTATAAGGATGACTTATTAAATTAACCATTTTGACATTTTACTCATGACATGGATCTAAAAAGTTAAATGCTTGTGAAAGTTTTGGGGTATCACATATATGCATCCTTGTGAAATACATAATGAGCTTTGGCAGGAAACATTCCATATATTCATAACGAATATAAACCAAACACTCACATTTGTCTTATGTAACAATATTCTCATATTTGTAACAATACTGGGACATATAGTTTGATTTATATCATTTATGGATTTTAGAAATATTGTAAAAATGAAATAACAGTTATTATATGAATGAAAAACAAATTACAAGTATCTTTATTCATCAAAAAATAAAAATGTCTTACAATTTCCAAATTATCCAAATACTAATTAAAACACAGATTTACATGAGACTACTAGCTGGTATTAATCCTATATTCTTAGTCAATTTAGAATGTTTAGGATATGCTAAAGCCTTTGTAAAAGGGTCAACTAGGTTGTCATCTGTGTCAACTTTTTCTGTCTTTACATCTCCCATTTCAATGGTTTCTCAAAGATAGTGAACTTTTGCGTGAAAATGTCTTGCACCTTTATTGACTCCATGATCTTTCGCAATTGCTATGGCTCTAGTATCATCACAGTACATAGTTATGGGTTCTTCAATTATGGGAACAATATCAAGCCCATAAATTAATTTTTGAATCCATACAACCTCTTTCGATGCGTCAAATGCAGCGATATACTTAGCATCTGTAGATGAAGTTGCAAAAATACTTTGCTTTGTGCTTTTCCAGTCAATAGCACCTTCATTTAAAATGGACACATATCTAGTCTGCGACTTAAGATCATCAACATCCGTCAGATATCCAGCATCAGTGTAGCAACAAACCCTAAGCTCTCGTTTCATATTACCTCCGTAAACTAGAAACATATCCTTAGTATTGTGAAGATACTTAAGAATATTCCTAAAAGTAGTCCAGTGAAGTTCACCTGGATTCTGTTGAAATCGGCTTGTTATGTTTTGTACGAACGCAACATCAGGACGAGTACATCTCACAGCATACATAATGGATCCTACAGCCGAAGCATATGGAATATTTTGCATGCGCTGTTTTTCAGCAGGTGTTGAAGCACCTTGTGACTTACTCAATTTTAGCTTTTCTTGCATTGGGATAGTTCTACATTTGGAATTTTCCATGAAATATATTTTCAATATTTTCTCAATGTAAGCACTTTGACATAATCTAATTAACCGCCTTGATCTATCTGTGTAGATCTTTATTCCAAGAATATATGCAGTTTCTCCTAGATCTTTCATAGCAAAACATCTTCCAAGATAGGGTTTTACATCTTGTAACATTGGAATATTGTTTCTCATGATTAATACGTCATCAACATATAAGATTATGATAGTCAGATAACTCCCACTAGCTTTCATATATACACATGGCTTATCACTATTTTGATTGAAACCGAATTTCTTGATTTCATCATCAAAATGTTTATTCCATTGCCTAGATGCTTGCTTAAGTCCATAAATGGAACGCTTGTGCTTGCATACTCGGTTTGGGAATTTTAGATTAACAAAACCTTTATATTACACCATGTAGACTTCTTCGGAAAGATGTCTATTGGGGAAGGCAGTTTTGACATCCATTTGCTAAATCTCATAGTTATAAAATGCAGCTATGACTATAAGAATCCTAATATTTATAATATTTGGAACAGAAGAAAAGGTTTGTTCATAATCAACCCCGAAGGTTTAAGTGAAGCCTTTTGCTACAAGACGAGCTTTATAGGTGTGTACATCTCCATCCATGTCAGTCTTCTTTTACGACTGTATTTAGAAACAAATTTGCCATTCATATTTATATTTATATACATACTAAAATTTGTTCGCTTAATAAATAACATCTCCGCGATTGTTAAAAATATGCTCACTAAAATAAAATACATGTGTTGCATACAAGTCAACCTCGCCGCAATGCGCAAACACATTCCCACTCAATATTCATTCAACCTCTTGCTTGTTTAAGGACAAAGTGAATATACATGTTCGAGTACTATGAAAACATGAACTAGTTGTCGGTATATTTCATCAATACTCATGTCACATTATATATAAACATAACATACTAATACATTTACATCAATTATGAGATAATAACTAAAATTACACGTTAACGTTACTCGTCGCGTAGAACTTCTTGGTACACGACATTTGAGGTGTAGACTCCTCTTGACCGAACATATTTTAGTTTGGTCCTCGGTCGCCCTTTCTCTTATATTCGGTCTCCGGTTCGGACTTACACAAAACCAACCATAATAATTTGTTGGACTGGATCGAACCGAAGAACCGAACCGACCAGACCAGTCGAACATTTCAATCTGATCCTCGATCTTATGTTTTGAACGAAATCAATTTTCAATCCTATTCGATTTCCAAACCGTGATCAGCCCTGGGTGGGAGTGGTTTAATAAGACCACATGTTTTGACTTTTAACACAAATCTTATAGAGAGACACTTTTGACGATTAAAGACATGGGAAGACTTACCACGTACAACATATTATTATCACTAATATATATATATATATATATATATATATATATATATATAGTGTGAGGTTCTTTTCATATAATAATATTAAAAAAATATAGTGTGAGAGGTTACTTTTTTCATAACCAAATGAAGTGTACAAAGAACCGCGAGACAAGTCTTACACCTTTTATTTTTTGATCCATGGTTATAATTAATCATGGCATAAAAGTAATAACTGATAAATTCAAGTTCAATTATACAAAAAATAAAAGGGCATTTATGGAATTTTCATTCACCCCCTAATTGTAGGATCTGACAAAAAGATTAATCTAAATCTCTTCTTATTTATTAACCTAATAACCGCCCCCTATCTTTCTCCTATGCATTTGAATTTCTTTGATTTGTATAACCATCAAAACTTCAATATGCTAATGGAGGATGCTATCTCAAGCGCCCACACAAGGAGGAGGAGGATCCTGTCCAGTCGCTACTTTTACAAATGTTTTACGATCTTATGAGAAACATGTATCATTTAGTATCATTATTGTTTCTTCGATTATGGTCTACAATGGAGGACGCCATCGGGATTACTCTCATCTTCCATGATTATTTTGCCGATTATGGTCTACAAGATTGCGATATTAAATGCAAAGTGAGTATTTCTTTTTCCAATGGTTTCATAATTATTGTTTTTTATTTTTCATCATGTCCTTAACAGATTTAGTATTTGCTTTTTTTTCTTTTTTAATCATATTTATATGATCATACAAGTTTGAAAGATAATAATATTTACATGTGTACTTGGAGATATGTGGCATGATGGTAATACACGTGTAATTCATTCTGAAGTCTTGTCAGTTGTATCTAATTTGCATCTTTGCTCAAGAAAACATTCTTTATTTATAAAAATGCATGATCATTCTGTGAAGTATACTCATTACGAAGACTAAAAGTTCAGTTATATAATGGCATGCATATGCATCCAATGATGCACGTGTATTTATATTTTAATTTGCATACATATCTGTTTTATGATGCACATGTATTACTAGTTCAGCGATCTTAAATAAAGGACTATATTAGTTTAATTGCCTGCATATATGTTTTCTTAATTAATGCAGAAACTCAAGACTCGTGTTATTGAGAATAAGGTCAACCTTGAGCGGAGCGAAGACTTAATTTTACCATTCATGATCTCGATATTCTAGTTTAGTTGGTACATTTTGTCACAACTTAAGGGGGTGTTTGGGTTAGTGTTGTTTGACCATCAAAAGTCAAAGAAACTTAGTGTTACCATTTGGTAGGGGCTTGATAGTTCATTTAACTTTGAGATAGTTAGAAGTTCAAATTATTTTGATTAGTTTTAAAGTAGATTAGCAGCAAGAGTTTAAGTTTTAATTCATTTTATGGCTTAATTAGTTGTCTCAGCACCAGGGGACCTTTTCTCCGTATTTTCACTTGTGAAAATATGAACCAAGCCATCTAAGGCTTGGTTCTTGCTTGCTTTGAATTTAAAGTCACTCCAAAAAAAGTTTTTTAGTGCAGAATTAGTCCATTAAGGACACCTGCACATTTAGTTTGACTTTTGCCAATTGCATCAGCAGTACTAACAAGTAGTTAGTGCTGCTGAGCTTCTAGTCTCATTTAAGCTAGTAATTTTAAGATTTAGGCTCTTAAATTCAAGTTAAATATAGATTAGATATAGCTTAAGTAAAATCAAGTCTTAAGTATTATCATTTATTATCTTATTTTACCTAGGTGCATTTAGCTTTAAAAAGTCATTGATTAGCCAAAAAGCCAAAAACAGTAGTATTAGCTTAATGAATTAGATTTTTGATTTACTAGCTTTTAATATAGGTTTTTATGATTGAGACTTATAGTTTAAGCATCATTAGTTAAGTTTTCAAAAAAGGTAAGCTTAATCTCAAGTTATTATTCTTTTATAGCTTGTTAAATTTCAACTCTTTGAGTCATAGGACCTGAGTTACTACTTTATCATCCAAATTTAGGTTAGCTTTTTATATTTCTATAATAAGAAGCTATATCATATTTAGATAAAGCACATCCATAGCTTTCTAGAACTTCTTTTAATTCTGAAAATGAGCTTATATTAAAGCTTTTGCAAGCTGTTAAGTGTCATCTAAGTTTTTTTAAAGCTAAAACCCTTAGTTGCTGTAACAGCTTATTCATAAGTTGGTTTAGGGCTTATTTGTCACTTTCAGACAAAAAGTTTAGTTTTAAAGTTGTTTAAAATCATGTTTTTAATAAGTTTAGATATTTAGTTTTTGTTAAAAGTTAAAAAATAAAAAAGTGCAAAAAGTTGGGGTTTGCCTGCCTCGAACCCACGACCTCCCTCTCAATAACCATACTGTTTAACCTATCTATGCATACAATAGCTCATCCCGGAAACCTTTCCCCAAGTTTAACACTATACACCTTTTTTCAATTTCTATACATTTATTAAGCCGTAGCCTTATACAGCTTATATTTGGAGCTTATTTGTTTAGCTGTGTGAATTATTTTATATGGTTCTCGTATTCCTTTTACAGTATTATTTTTTCCTGGATTTTTGAGAATTTTCCCTTTATTAGATTATTTTCTAGGATTTTCCGTAGGTTTAAAATTTGAAAAAATTAATAAAAAATACAAAAAAGTTTTAGAAAAAAAAAATTTAGTTTTTATAAAAAATAGCTTTTATGTTACATTCCAGTAAAAACATTTTCACCACTTTTAGATTTTAATTGTTCATCTTTAAGCATTTAAAATTAAGTTTTAAAAAAATAGGATTTTTAATTTTAAAAATAGTAAAAATAGTTTTTCTGAGTTTTTTATGTTATTTTAGGACTTTTCTAATTATTAAAAATCTTTTTTCTAATTTTTAGACCCTAATTTGCTATTTTTTAAGGAGTTAAAATAGATTAAATCCAGTTTTTAAATTCATAGAATAAATCAAAAAATAGATCAAAAAAATGTTTTTCTTTTTCCTAAAATTTTCTTTTGCCCTATCATAGGTTTATAAATTTAGTTTACATTTTTAGGAGTTAAATTTAGTTTACTTGCTTATTTGTCGCGTTTTATTTGTCCCGTTAATTGATTTTGTGCTTTAATTGTTTTTAATTACTTGTGTTTAATTGTGCTTTTAATTAGTAGTTATAGAAAACCCAATCAATATTCGAACCCATTCAAATCAGTATCCAATATCAAGCGAGGTTTCAATTTCTCAAATCGTTGGAAAAACGACCCGGGAAATCATACTTTCCGGTAAACATACGTATATTATATATTATATATATATATTTTAAAGAGTGAATTTTCCTTAGGGAATTTTCTTAATTGCTCTTGTGGTATATTATATCCTCGTATCAAATATTGACGAAAAACCCCCCCGCTGCCGGGGAATTGAGTTAACAAGAATCCTCGTTATGTGGTTCTGTTGATAAGATTTGAAGATCCTTTCGTCCTCGAAAGTTTCATTTTTGTTAAAAAATTTCAAAAAGTCAAAAAAATCATAAAATATAAAAAGTAAAAAATATTTTTCTTTTCTTTTTAGTATAGCTATCATATAAAAAAACACAAAAAAAATCAAAAATATAAAAAAATTGTCCTTAAAAAGAAAATAAATAAAATAAACAAAGTTGGTAAAAGAACACCAACAAATAATTATCTATTCAAATTGAGATTTTTATCATAATTATGTTTCCGGTGAACTTTAGAAAATGTCCCAAATCGAACCAAAGATTTAACACATGCCATTATTGTGTCCATACCGAAAATACGGCTCACCTTAAAAATCAATTTTAAGAGCTGATCGTTGAAGTAGTTGATTATTTGGTAAAGTCTCTTTCGTAAAACCGTTTAAAAATTATGTATGTGGATAAAAAATTTAAAAAAAAACAAAATAAAAAAAAATTTAGTGTAAATTTATTTTAATTTTTAGAATTTTCCTTTTTAATTTTTCTCCTTCTTAAGTGCATGCGCACTCAGGATTTTTTTTTTCTCCGCAAACTGTAATCATAACCGTCGCAACAACACAACCCTTCTGGTTGTTTTGTTGAACCTTGTAATTTAGAAGAGCCAATTCCCGGACAAACCATAGTTGTGATGGCGGAATCGAATATGGAGGAATTACTCCGTGCACCCACCGAGGGTTATGGAGAACTATTGTTTTACCCGAGATCATGCGATCATTTTGAGGATCAAAACTAATTTGCTTCAATTGGTTCAAGCGAACCCGTTTCATGGTTTAGAAAATGAAAATCCTCATGCTCATATTAATAGTTTCAAAAGGATTACTTCGACCTTACGATTTAGGAATGTGCCTAATGATGTGATTAAGCTTATGATGTTTCCTTATTCGCTCGAGGGAGCCGCTAAAACTTGGTACGAGAAAGAACCCCCGAATTCAATTTTGACTTGGGATGAATCTCGATACCAGTTCGTAACTATATTCCCCCCTTTTAAAAACCACTCACCTTAAGAACAAAATTTCTTGTTTTTCACAAGAATTCGATGAATCTTTTAGTGAAGCGTGGGAACGTTTTAAGGGTATGCTTAGATCTTGCCCTCACCACGGATTTTCGGAGTTAACTCAAGTTGATACCTTTTATAATGGTTTAACCGAGAACGAACAAGACTCCTTAAATGCCGCGGCGGGTGGTAATTTGTTAAGTAAGACTACTAGGGAAGCTTTGAATATAATTGAAAACAAGTCAAAAGTGCGTTATTCGAGAAATAAAACAAATGCTCTAGGTTAGCTTCTAGGGAAAATGTTAGCAAAAGTGGATGAAACGAATTGTATAAACTTGCGGATCAAACTTTCGACCTACCGCGATTGTTTCTAAAAAGGTATTGTCCCTTCCCCACTGGTTAAGGCGTTTGAGGAAAATTGTGTTACTTATGTTAGCTCATCGCCCATGTATAATTGTTTCGGACTACCGATAATAACAAAAAGGTTTGTGCAACCACGGGAACTTTATAATCAACAAGCCCCACCAAATTCGAGTTAGTAATCAAATGGTACCAACTAAGGTTTTGTCTTCGGTGCAAATCAAGGTCAAAATAGGAAATAATAACATCAAGGTCAAGGGAAATATTTTCAAATGAGTGAACAATTAACCTCAAAGTCAAGTTTTTCATAGGTCAAGTTAATCATGCTTCGAATTTTCAAAACCAAAGGTACAAAATCAACCGATTCAAGTGCCTAATAGACTCAAGTGAACGATTTTTCAAATGATTTTTCGAATTACAAGAAGTCTAATGATCAAACGATTAGGAATTTGCAATACCAAATCACTTCGATGAAAGGAGAGTTAAAGAACGAGATTCAAAATACCATCAAGAATCAACAAACCGCTTTGATGAGTCAAAATAATGCTTTTCAAAACACGTTGCAAAATAATATCAAAACATGTTAAGCAGTTTCCATCGAAGCCCAAGCCTCACCTTAAGGTACACTTCCGAGTAAATACGAATTCCCTAACCCGAAGGCGAGATGAAAGCAATCACTTTACCCGAAGTGGTGTAGCTTACAGGGACCCTCAAATCCAACTAAACCTTCTCCGCAAATTAAGTGGAAACGAGAGACCGAGGAAATAACGGATGAGGAGCAAAATGATTTCCAAGGAAGTACCGCTCAAATCCCACCTCCGGTTATCCCTAAACCAATTCCAGAACCCAGATTCTGAA
This sequence comes from Tanacetum coccineum, assembly GCA_026074375.1. NCBI lineage: Eukaryota > Viridiplantae > Streptophyta > Magnoliopsida > Asterales > Asteraceae > Tanacetum > Tanacetum coccineum. The sequence continues at coordinate 10,778 of BQNB010014855.1, read as the reverse complement.
GACTTTACCCTAAATCAAACTCCGATTCCCGGAACCCGAGATTCTGAAGACGGTACTTAAGGCAAATTATTCCTTACCCTTTAAGACGAGACAATCAAAAGAATCGAGAAAAAGCTTCATACAAAAAGAGAATATCTTTCAAATTGTTTCAAGATTTTGCGTTTGATATAAGTTTTTGAGCGGATGCCTTTGTTTGTTAATGCCGAGATTTAGCTCCTACGATTAGGGATTATTTTTAATGAATAAAGAAAAGTTGCTTGAATTAGTGAAAATTTCAATTGAACCGAGTAATTGCTCCAGATTCGATGCTCCTTAAAAAGCTTTCCCGAAAAGCTAGAGATCCGGTAAATTCCTTATGTCCTTGGAATACCCTGGGAAATGGATATATGTCATGCCTTGGCCGATCTTGGCGAGCATAAATCTAATTCCTCTTTCGATTTGGAAAAAACTTTCGTTGAGCCCAAATCAAAAAAAGAGAAAAAAAAAAAAAATGAGAAAAAAAAGAAAATAAAAAAATATAAAAAAAAAAAAAAAAAAAATAAAAAAAAAAAAAAAAAAAAAAAAAAACAAAGAAAAAGAAAAAAAAAAAAAAAAAAAAAAAAAATAAAAAAAAAAAAAAAAGAAAAAAAAAAAAAAAAAAAAAAATAAAAAAAAAAAAAAAAAATAAAAAAAAAATAAAAAAAAATAAAAAGATAAAAAAAAAAAAAAAAAAAAAAATAAAAAAAAAAAAACACACATCACACACAAACCACAAACAACCTCACAAAATAACACCAAAAACTAAACACTCAAAACACACAAAAAAATCAAAGACTAACAAAAAAAAAAAAAATAAACAGCTAACCATAAAAAATCACCAAAATACAAAAAACACAAAAAACACAAAAAAACAAAAAACAAACAAAAACCAACAAAGAAAAACAAAACAACCATAAAAAACAAATAACAAAACAAACCCCCAAAATGGGCAAACACCAACCCCACCACACAACACACAACCAAAACACACACACACAACGCCCCCACCACACCCCCCCGCCCCCTCAACCACCACACCACACACACAACCACAAGCCCACACACCACCCCTACTCCCCTATAACACACTCCCCAACCCCACCCCCACCCCCCCAACACCCCAAAACCCTACACCACACACTTAACCCACACCCCCAGCACCCCCCCCCCCCCCCCAATCCCTCCCACCCCCACCCTCCACCCCCCCCACCTCCCCCCCCCCGCCCTCGCCACCTTCTCCCCCCGGGCCCCCCCGTCCCCTTCCCCCCATGCCCCTCCTCGCCCCCCCCCCCCCCCACCACTCACTTTCCCCGCCCTCTCACCCTGCCCCCTCCCCCACTCCTCACGCCGTCCCCCCTCCCCCCCCCCTCCCCCCCCACCCCCCCCCCCCACCACTGCCCATACAGCCCCACCCCCCCACCCCCCACCCCCCCCCCCCCCAACACCCCCCACCCCCCCCCCCTATCCCCCCCGTCGCCCCCCACCCACCCCCTCACCCCCCCCCCCCCCCCCCCCACGTCCCCCCGACCACCACACCCCCCCCCACACCTCCCACCCACTCCCCCGACCCCCCCCCGAAGCACCCCCCCCCACCCCCCCCCCCCCCCCCCCACCCCCACTCCCCCCCCCCCCACCCCCCCACCACCCCCCTTCCCAACCCCCTCCACCCAACCCGTCCCCCACTGCTCCACCCCCTCCCCCCCCCGCACCCTCCCCCCAACCCCTCCCCCACCCTCTCCACACACGCCCCCCGCCCCCCCCCCCTCCCAGCCCACCCCCCGCCGCCCCCCCCCCCCCACCCAATCCACCCCCCCCCTCCCCCCCCACGTGGGCCCCACCCCCGTCACGCACCCACCCCCCCATCCCCCACACACCTCCCAAACCCCTGCCACGCCATCCAAACTCTAACGCTTCCCTGTACCCACACAACCCCACCGGTTAAACGCCTCCGCCTACCACCGATCCCGAATGCCCCGAACTCCAATTCCCTCCGCTTATCGCCGCATCACCCCGCTACCCACTACCCATGTCCGGACAAAAAAGCCAACCCGAGTACGCCCAACCAAGCCTAAACCGCCGGCGAAAACCCCCCTCCGCCTAAAGCCCCGCCTCCGACACTTACCATAACTACCCAACCCAGAAAATCATCCACTCCGAAAACACCTCGGTAACCTCGAAAAGCCCCTCAAGCAAGAACAATAAAGAGCGGAGTAAGGACCTAAATATTAGATTTACCTAGTGATGAATAAACAGTGGCACTCCCACTACGACGTCCGAGCCGTACCTACCGAAATTTACTTTGGAAGAATTCGAAGCTTATACTATTAAGACAATCAATCTCTTGAAAGTGATCATATTGATGTGATCCGGAGAAGATATTATGTGCTTGAACAATTTTAAATGGTGACCCTTTCAACATCCTCTGATGGACTTAAGCAAAGTGTGAGAAAGTTACCGAGGCCAAATCACAATTGTAAGAGCCTCCGGGGTATAGTATAAAAGACATACCAACCACTTAGAAAATGCTTATATATGAGGAAGTAAAGAGAAATTTACCCCGTCATCATAGCAAAAGGATTAAAAAAACGATCAAAAAGAAGCTCTCAATAATGTTCTACAATCTCATAAACGAGCAATTGCATGGAAAATAACCGATATCAAGGTATCGACCCACGAATTTGATACTCATAAGATTTTGATGGAAGACGATTGTAAACCATCTGTGCAAAGTCAAAGACGGGTGAACCCGAAAATTCATGAAGTCATTAAGAAGGAGGAGATTAAACTTCTTGATGCCGAATGATATACCCAATCTCCGACAGCCCTGGGTTATGTCCAATCCATTGAGTTTCTAAAAAAGGATGAATGACGCGTTACAAATGAAGAGAATGAATTAATTATGACACGTCTAGTTACCGGATTGAGAGTATGTATCGATTATAGGAAGCTTACCGAAGCGACTCGTAAAGATCATTTTCCTCTCCCCGTTCATGAACAAATGCTAGAACGTCTACCGCAAATGAAATTCTATATGTTTTTCTAGATGTGTTTTTCAGGCTGTTTTCAGATTCTAAATTGATCCTCATGATCAAAAAAAAACACTTTTACGTGCCCGTACGTAATAATGCTCAACGTCGAATGTGCCATTTGGATTATGTAAATGCTCCTGGAACCTTTTCAACGATATATGTGCCGATATTTTCACGACATGATAGAAAAGACAAGGAGTGCTTAGGATGATTTTTTCGTGTCGGATAGTTTTGATTCATGTCTTTTCCTAATCATTGAACGAATGTTAAAAAGATGTGAAGACCCAATCATGTCCTTAAATGGGAAAAATGGTCATTTCAATTTGTAAAGAAGGTATTGTTTAGTATAAGATAATCAAAGATCCGGAATTAGGTCGACCGAGCAAAAATTGACGAGATTGCTAAAACTCCCTCATCCCACTACCGTCAAGGAGATTAGAAGTTGGGGGTTTGATAGGTCATGCGGGATTTTACCGTCGTTTCATTCAAGACTTTTCCAAGATTTCTAGACCAATAACTCACCTTCTCGAAAAAGACACACCTTTTGTATTTTCTCAAGATTGTATCAATGCTTTCGAAACCCTTAAGAAGAAGCTTACCGAAGCTCCGATCTTAGTTGTCCCGGATTGGAACCTACCTTTCGAATTAATGTGTGATGCAAGCGATTTTGTGCGATGGTATCGGTTTCTTGACAACGTAAGACAAAGCATTTTTCAACCAATTCATGATGGCGAGTAAGAACGATGACCGAAGCTCAAATTCATTACACTACAACAGAGAAGGAGATGCCGCCGGTAGAGTATGCTTTTGAAAAGTTCGCCATATCTTGTCTTATCAAAAAGCATTGTTTTATACGACAACTCTAACTTTTGAAATACCTTATGACAAAACAAGATGCCAAACCAAGATTGCTATCTGATGGGTGTTACTTTTACAAGAGTTCGATATCACCATTCTTGACAAGAAAGGAAGTGAAAATCTAGCCGTCGATCATTTGTCAAGACTCGAGAATCCTCACAAAGATGTTTTGGAAAACAAAGACATTAACGAACATTTTCCTTTAGAAACTCTTGGAGTTATATCAAACGGAAGTACCCCATGGTTTGCCGATTTTGCAAACTACCATGCGGGGAATTTTATCATAAAAGGAATGTCAACTCAACAGAAGAGGAAATTTTTCAAAGATGTAAAACATTATTTCTAGGATGATCCCTACCTCTTTCGTATATGTGCGGATCAAATCATTCGTAGGTGTGTATCTGGACACGAAGCTCTTGAAATCCTCAAGGCTTGTCATGAAGGACCCACCGGGGGCCATCATAGTGCCAATCTCACCGCTCGAAAAGTATTTGTGTGTTGGTTTCTTTTGGCCTACTATATATCGAGATGCTCATTCGATGATCAAATCTTATGATACGTTCCAACGACAAGGCAAAATTTCTCAACGTGATGAAATGCCTCAAAACGCTATCCAAGTTTGTGAAATCTTCGATATATGGGGTATTGATTTTATGGGACCTTTTCCGTCATCCAAAGGGAATAAGTATATCCTTGTAGCAGTCGACTATCTTTCGAAATGGGTTGAAGCAAAGGCGCTCCCCACAAACGATGCTCGTGTAGTTGTGAAAATTTTAAAGTCTTTTTTTGCCTGATTTGGAACACCGAGAGCTATAATAAGCGATCGTGGGACCCACTTTTGTAATGATCAATTTGCCAAAGTGATGTCTAAATATGGAGTCACACATCGTTTAGCTACTGCTTACCACCCTCAAACGAGTGGTCAAGTGGAGGTGTCAAATCGTGGTCTTAAGCGTATTCTTGAAAGGACGTGTAGGTCCTTGGTATAGGATCTGATTAGCCTTTTGTAAGACGATAGCTAACTTGAATAAATCCAAATCAACTATGGGAGAGACACTGACTATGAATACAAGTGTTAATGCGGAATCTTAACACAAGAATTAAGAAGAAAACAATAATACTATTTGCTATTAAGCTCCTATGCTTTCTATTTTGATATTTCCAATCACGTACATAACATTGTTCCTGGGGTTCCTTTTTAACACAAGGAAACCCTAAAGAGCTTTACAATCGGACAAAGGATAAAACATATCCTTTCCTAAGATATCTCAAAGATAACTCTAAGATAACTTATTACTATATATGTTACATAAACGACTTAACTATGAACAGACTTTACTAACTATTACCAGAACTAACTCTAGTACTGCTTACTCAACCAGTACTCACATTAGTACTAGCCAACTTAACGTTAGTACTGCCAGTATTACTTATAATGCCAGAACCTACTATTACTACCAGACTTAACTTTATACAATCATATTAAGTCTGTTACAATCCAATTTCCCATATAAATCCTCCCTAACTTGATCGTCACTTGTGAACTTCAAGTCCTTCAATATCTCTTGATCTTTACTTTAAAACTTTAAGCTTCTTAGGATGTTGGGAAATAGAATTCTTCAAGTATTCTTGAACTGCTATGCTTCAAGTCTATCTCTTTATTTAATCATTGCAGCAACTATTCTTCAAATTTCTTCCAGCAAACCGCATATCAGCACCATTGACATATTAACATCAAATCATAAAGTATCAGTCTATTCTCATCACTTCACCAGGTGTGTTAAATCTGTGAGAGGTGATCATGAAAATTTTTAAATTGGAGTTTTGATGTCTCTTTACCAGTTAGCCATTCACTCTGGAGTAGTCCAGTCCTTTTGGCCACCAAAAAGGTGTATGTCCATGTCGACTAAAAACCATTCAACTCCTCAGTACATGAAACATAGTGATTGAATACCATATGGTTTTTTGTAAACCATTACAGCCAAAACGGATTTGATATGCTTTACCTGTAGCCGTTGCTCAGGGCTAGTCAATCCTTTGGCACCTAGAAAAGGTAAATTCCATGGTGGATTGATTACCATATCAACTCTTTGTACATGAAACTTGGTGAGTTGATGCACCATCCACTTTTTGGTAAAGTGTCAACCATCTAATATGGATTTGCAATTTGTCTTTACCATGAGCCATAACCTCATGGACTAGTTATGGTTTTTCCACAGCCTTTAACCACATCCATAAACTTGTGGCTAGCAACTCTTCACATAAACAGATAAGGATGAGTTGAAAACCATACAACATATTTTCAAGTTGTCAACCATAGAACGGATTTTGAGAAGTACTTACCAAGACCGTACTGCCCTGGACTAGCCAGTCCTTATGTCGGTTAGACATGGTGAACTGATAACCATTTGTTGTGTTAGTGCATAGCACCTCCACCAAGTGTTATCCTTCTCATCTCCATCCTATACTTCTAACTCATCAACCTTCACTACTTCCTAATACCAGCTTGCTTTTCCATCATTTTCAACATTTTGTAGCAATCCTCATCTGGTTTTCCTCCTTGAAGTTTCTTATCTAGCATAGCTTTGCATATCTCAGCAGATAACGGATATTTCCTTTCAATCAACATATATATATCCATTGACTCCAAGTTCAAACAGTGTACTCTACAGGAATCATAATATCTCCAACTTATGATCCTTTGCTGACTTAACAAACTCCAAATAGGATCTGTACTAAGAGGTTCTTCAAACATATTCTTTAAATACTTCCAAAATACCTTCTCTAGCTCATCCTCTGGTCCATCCATCCCATATCTAATTCAAGACAATCCTATATAACTCAGTAAGATCATCTCTAGATATATCCTTCAGCATAGCACCAAAATTAATGTACACTATATCAGTTCCATCTTCCCTAACTATTTGGTACACTCCTTTTTCTCCTTGCTTGATGATCTTATAGGTAGCTATACTAGGTACTTTCATAGCTACAGGAACAGGATTAATTGGAATTTTAGTACCTGAGACAGAATCATCTTGTTCACTAACTTCATCTGAATCTTCTGAATCATCCTTATCAAGGTCTGTATGCAATCCTTTCCTTGCCATTTGTTTTCTCCTCTTCCCAGACTTCTTGGTTGGCTCAACATCCTTTGCTTCCTCATCTTTCAGTCTTTTTGTAGTCTTTGTCTGAAGCTCTTCACCAAATCTTTTCAAACTGGCTTTAGTGGCTTCAAAGTTTATTGGTGCAAAAGATTCAACCTGTAACTTCCATGTCCCCTGATTCTTCAAATAATTCATCATATATGTCTTCAGCTGTGATTGGGTCATGGGCTTATTTCTTTTAGCTCTTGCTCTTTCCTCTGCAAAATACTTCTTCCTTTGATTTACTAGATCAACCATCTTCTTTGCAAAATCTTCTCCTTGTAAGTCACTTCCTAGCATACTTTTTGACAACTCTGCATTAGCTTCAATCTTGGCTCTAATTAAATCCCAATCTTCATCTGTGTAATGCTGAGCTTCAAATTAAACTTGAGCTTTTCTTTTCTTTTGTTGCTCATTCAGTTCTTCTTCTTCTGCAATTCTTTGTGCTAGGAGAGAATCCAAATGTACTTGTTTAGCCACCTCTTCTTTCTGTAAAGTATCCAATCTGATTGCTTCAGCAAGGCTAGCTTCCTCTTGTAAAATTTGTTCCTTTGACTTCTTAGGAGTTTCTTCAATAATCATAGGAGCTTTTCCTTCTCTTTGGCCTTTATCAGGTGAATGAATAGACATTTTAGTACTGCCAGTACTAACTTGTTCACTAACAGTAACTAATGTTTAATACGCTAAGTTTAAAAAATTTTAAACTCCTTCAGCAGTATTAACTTCTTTAGCACCAGTATCAACTTCTTCTTGAAAAACCAAGCTTGAGACTACCTTCTTTCCCTTAGTCTCTTTTCTTCTCTTATATCTCCTTCCCTTATCAATGGACTTTGGCTTTAGAGAGGCAACCCTGGAGAGAGTTTTGGCTGCTTCAAGAGTATTAGGACTTATGTCTTCCACTTGTTCCTCCCCTGAAGCATTTACCTTTTTTGATAAAGGAGTAACCAGTCCTTGTACCAAAGAAGCTAGAGGATCATCTTGACTTTTCCTCCCCTGAGCCTCAAGTTCTTCCTCTTCAGAGTCTGACAAAACCACATTTCTCCTTATCAAAAGCCCTTCCAACTTCTTCACTTTCTTGACTAACTTCACAAGAGCATTCCCCATTGTCAGCTTGGTTTGTTTGAGAATCCTACAGTCTTGTCAATTCTTGATATCAACTGAGGAACTACTTGAAGTAAATCATCCACATGTCCCCAAATTTTTTTTATCTGCTTGGAGCCTGTTCTTGTGGGGGTGAGAAGTGTTGGTGGACAGGAGATGGCTCCTCATAGATGTGCTCAAATGGTGTAGGTTCAGTGTCAGGTATTGGTGTAGGTGTAGGGATAGGTGGTGGTGTAGGGATAGGTGGTGGTGTAGGTGTAGGTGTATGGATAGGTGGTGGTGTAGGTGTAGATGGTTGAGATTGTACTTGAGGTGTTGATGTAGATAGTACTGGAGGAGTGGATGATGATGGTTGGGATTGAGCCACAGCAGCATGTTCTTGTCCTGCATTTGGGTTAGTAGCAACAAGTAACATAGAAGGCAATAAAGGTCTTGGTGCCCCTCGAAAACCCCTTTTCATATTCCCAAAGATCTTTTTGGTCAGGCTCACAGCTAGATAAAGGTGTTTGTCTTCCGTTTGAATATTTAAGATCATTTGCAGAAATCGAGGATACATCAAAAACTTTGTCTTGCTTTTCAAATTTGCCACCATACCATCAAAAATAAGTTTTGAAAAATTATAAACTCTACCAGTGGATAGACAGATCAAAGCAGTAGCAATATTGCTACCGAATTGATCCCATCCACCACTTTTAGAGCTTATACAGTGCAAAAGATGGTGGACTAAATATCTCCATTGGGGTGTGAAAAAACTTTTCCAAAAAGTGAAGGTTCCATCAGTAGGATACCCTATTTGCCCCATTCCCTCAAAAAGTTCATCATTTGGCAACATTGTAATTCCTGTGGCGTCTTCTAAATTAAGTGAATCCCTAATTGACGCCTCAGAGATTGTGTACCGTATGGTATCAATGGTTGCATTAATTTCTAGAGACCCATCAGCGTTAGTATTGGCAGTAGCAGTCTGCCAAAACTGTTGTACAAGGGAATCATAGATAGTTGGATTAGTAGTTAAGGCATACCTAAGGTTGGAACCTCGAAGAAAATCCACTATCTCAGCAAAGCCTGCATTTTCGTCAGGCTTGCGCAAAAACCCCACTTGATTGTGTTTGTCACAATACTTTAATTGAGCCATTGGACAATCGTATCAATATACTTAGGTTGTGATGCGAGTGAAATTGTAGATGCTGGTAACAGGACGCTTGACTATTTTCGTTATAAAATGAAAGAGGAGTTTTACTTTGTGAAAAAGGAGATAGCAATAAAAAGATAAGTATGAAAGAGAAATCAAACTTTATCTATATATAGCTTCTCTGAATAGCTTCTCTGTTAACGACAATAGCGCCGTAAAAATCTGTAACGGTAACATTTAAACAGTGTTAAAGGAGAAGAAAGACCAATTATCCCCGCAAGCCACACTAACAATAACCTACCAGTATTAAAAATTACACTACCAGACTTAATTTTGGTCAACCAGAATTAATTAAGAATCAACCCGAATTAACTATTTTTCAACCAGAATTAAGTATTTACTGAAGATTTACAAAAACTAAAACCTTATCACGCCTGCCTTTCATCTGCACATCCATGCTATGCCTGCATAATTAGTCTAAAGAACAACATGGGGCCCCCCCCCCCCCCCCCCCCTTTTCAAAAGAGATTGAATAGTGACAGAAATTAATGAAAACTAACTACCCGAATTAATACTGCTTAACTACCAGTATTAATATGACATGACTACCAGTATTAATATGAACTAACTAACAGTATTAAGACTACTTAGCTACAAGAATTTAAACAAACTATACAACTAAGCCTCCCCTTAAATGTAGCTATGGGTTTATCCATACAATGCTAACGCACCAGGAAAGTAAACCGTGGTCCCCTCAAAAGGTTTAGTCACTGGGTCAGCTACCTTTAAGTCTGTGTGAATTTTCTCCACACTATGAGCATCTTCTCCTGAACAATCTCTTAGTAAAATGGTGACGTTTCTCGAATGTGTTTGTCTTGAAATGATATAATAGGTTTCTTCACAATGAGATGAGTGCTTTATTATCAATGTGGATTTTGGTATTCATGAAATTGAAACATAGTCCAGCAATGATTTTGAACCCACAATACTTATCCACAACAATTTGCAGCAGCTACATATTCAGCTTCAGTTGTTGAAGTAGCCACTATGGTCTGTTTCTTGCATTGCCATGAGATAAGTCTTTGTCCAAGAAATTGACAACCACTTATTGTGGATTTCCTGTTAAGGTTGGACCCACCATAATCACTATCAGAGAATGCTTCCAGGTCAAAGGGTGATTCCATTGGATACCATAAGCCTAAGTTTGGTTTGCCCTTAAGGTACTTGAAAATTCTCTTCATAGCATTGAGATGTGAAGTCTTAGGAGTGACCTGAAAACGAGAACAAACACATACTGCATGCATTATATTAGGTCTAGAGGCAGTTAAATACATGAGGGAACCTATCATGGATCTATACAAGTATACATCCACATCAATAGCTTCCTTATCCTTTGTCAGAGCCACCTTGGTCTCCATGGGTGTTATTGCAGCTTTCATATTTACAAGATCAAATTTCTTAAGAATCTCAGCTACATACTTGTCCTGAGATATGAAG
>BQNB010014854.1:56164-74292 GCA_026074375.1 Tanacetum coccineum | reverse complement strand
TAGTGACAAGCTATAAATGAACCTACTGAACAAATCTAAGCAAACAATTAAGCTAGATAATAAGCTATATAAACTATGCTAGCTTTTTTTTGGTTTTTTCTCTTATATTAAGACAGAAATAAGCACACTAGATTTTAAGCTAACTGATTCATCAATAGTATATTTATATATAATATATAAGAATACTATCGACCAATTACCTTTAGCCAAGGATTGGTTAAGAATTCACAAAAATAAAATATATATGTTTCCGGAAGTTTGATTTCCCGGGTCGTTATGTCCCAACGAGGCTTGAATGGAAAATCGAATGACGAATTGATAATCGATGTTTGAATATTACAAGATTATGATTGGTTTTCTATTTCTACAAGTTAAATATGCAAAAACGATTAAATAAAACCTAAAAACGAAAGCTATAACGCTTAAATCCTAAAACGGAACGGAAAACGAGGGTCAAAAACCTAAATTTTGCAATTTTAACCCTAGAACAATTTTTAAACTAAAAATAGATTCTACTTGACTAAAAACGAAGTTTAAAAAAAACTAGACTAAAAACGGAGTTCGTTTGGACCAAAAACGAGTCAAATCAAAAACGGGGACGAATCCCGTTCTTTAAAAAATGAAACTTTGCAAAAATGACCCTACATATGTAAATTTATTTTTCCTAGAAAATACACAATAAAAGAAAATTTTAAAAAAAAGATTTGTATTTTTCTGATTATTATTTTATTTTTTATGAATTTTTTAAGATTTTAAACAAAATAAATTATAAAAAATACTAAACGTGTATAAAAAATTCTGAAAAATTCACACAAAATAGCTTAAAGGATAAAGGTCCTATGAAAAATAAGAAAAGTCGCGCAGCTTATTGAATAAGCTGCGAAATAAGCTACAACAGGTTTATAAGCAAACGGGCTAAAAAGCCCTTAAATAATAAACCAAACCAACCTCTACCGGATGAGCTATTGTAGCACAGCGGTAGAGGTGTTGGTTTATAAAGGGTTGAGGCTTGTTGAGGTCGGGGGTTCGAGCCCTAGCTCACCCCTGACTTCCAAGCTTCCCCTTTTATTTTATTTTTTTGAAAATTTTTCTTAACAAACTTATTAAGCACGTAAAGATAAGCACTTTTTATAACTACAACTTTTTATAAAAATAAGCTGGAAATTTGCTTATTAAATGGCAAAATGCCTTTTTAAGCCAAATGGCTTATACCCCTTTTCTTTTTGGAATTTTTAACTAGATAAGCTAACACGTGAACAAAAGGTTGGAAAGGAACAATTATCCACACTAAATAAGCACTAAGGAAACAGAAATAAGTAAATGCAAGCACTATGATAAGCTGAATAGGCAGAAAAGCTAAATTACTCTAAAATGCAAAGGGCAAAGTCAAATAAGCTAGAAAAAGCTCAAATTCAATACACTTAAACTAATATTTTACTTTACACGAACCTTAATAAGCATAAAATAACATAAATCAAGCCAAAATCAACAAGAAATAAGCTAAGAAAAGCTAAAAAGCATTCTGACATGAAAGTGGTTATAAAACAGACAAGGGATCAACTTTAAGCTTATTTTTAAGCCCCAGACAAACTTTTAAGGATCTATAAGTTGGAAAAAGGAAAAGAGGACTTAAAGATTACAAGAAAAAGCAATCTAGAACTATTTGGAACAACTAAAAAGCTAGAAATAAAGCAATTAAAAGAGGCTATGATAGATAGAAAGCTTAAGACTAAAGGCGCAAAAGGACTTTTTCTTATTGCTTTCTAGACAGATTAAGCTAAATAAGAAGGGAAATAAGCAATCAAAAGTACAAAAGCACACTCAATAAGTTAATAAGAACAAAAATTACCAAATTTTAACCACCAAATAAGCCAGGAATGGCTTATGAACTAAGCAGTACTAACTTAAAGGGTTAGTACTGCTAGTTATGCATTTACTACTGGCAGCTTAATTTGAAACAAATATGCACAATGCAGGTTGAAATAAGCAGATAAAAATATTTAAATAAACTTAAAAAGCACTTAGGAATGAAATAAAGCTAGAAAAACAGATAAGAGAGCATTAAAAAGTAAATAAGCAAAATTTTAAAAACTTAACTGAATCAGACAGCAAATGGGCACCTTTAGGCTTATAAATAAGCCACCTAGAGAAAGTCCTAATGCTTGAAACTCCTAGGTCTTCAAAAAGAGCTTATGGGCTTTCTAGAAAGCCTAATAGCCTAAACCGAATTCAACAAATAAGCCAGGAAAAGCAGCTTGAAAGTAGCTATTTTGCACCAGGGGAGGCTTATGCCTTTGGAAAGGGCTTATTACAATCCTATTATTAAGCCACCAAATAAACTTGGAAATACAAATTAAGCTCACACTGATTGAGAATGGTTGCTAATGAACTTGTGCAAGCTTTGAAAGTCCAAGCTGTTGAGTTAGACACTAAACAAAGCACAAGGAAAAGACTCAAAGACAGTCAAAAACAAGCTTAATCCAATAAGCTTGTTGAAACTTGTCTTGAGATCTTGGTTTAAGAGACCATTTAAGAAAAACTTTAAAAAACAATTTTAAAACTTTAATACTTGGGAGAAATAGAATAAAACAAACCTTAAAATACTTTTGAAATGTTAACAACCATGACAAATGGTTTTTTTAACCATTTTGCCCGTTTTGGCAACTTGTGCCCAAAACCCTTTATATTTAAACAGGCAATTTTAACTGAAATATAAAGTAACTAAAACCTAATACCAGTGGATCATTAGCTTACTTCTGTTAACTTTAAGCATAATTTGAAGGTGCAAAATAAGCACTAGAAACACAGCAAATAAATATAATCAGTTAAAGCATTCAAAAAAGAGCAAATTTTCGCATCAAATTAAATTTCATTCCAACAGAAAAAGTTCACAAGGCTCAAAAGTTAAAAACAACAGAATTTTAAATCAAACTTTAAAAACATTAAGATAAAACTACTCTAAAAATTAAACTACTCCTACACATTTTTCTTCTCTGTCTTCATCTCTTTAAATAAGCAGCCCAGCTTCAAACTTGTGTGCTTGTTGTGTTTTTGTTGTGAGAGGAAAACAGAAACCAATCTTGACCATTAATCCTCTTTGTGCTTCTTTAGAATTCATCACCAACGTTGGATTGACCTTGAAAAGAGTGGGATTGCCAAATAGGATTAGGGGTTTAGTGGAGGTGAGGGTAAGGTTTTAACTAGGTAAATATGTGAGGTTGAGTGTTTTGGGGAGAGTGAAGAGTGACAGGCTTTGGGTTTTGGGCGGGAAAACGAGATTTATAAAGGTTAGGGGTGACAGGGAAAGAGTTTGTGGAGTTGGCAAATGTGGCCCTCAAACTTGTCTAAGTGTATTGCAATACTCGTCCTTGAATTTACACCTTTGGTCCCTAGGGTTAGGTAGGGAGTTACACCGTTAGTCCTCAAGGACTAACAATGTTAGTTCTTGAAGGACTAACAGTGAAAAAGGGTTAACGGGTTAAGGGTTAAGGGTTAACGGGTTAAGGGTTAATAGGGTTTGGGTCAGTTGAAAAGAAATAGGCCCGTTTGGTTTAAAAGGAAATGGGGCTATAAGTAGTTTAAAAAAACGTGCTAATGGGGTTATCTAAATAAAGTGGGGCTGGTCCCGGCCACTATGGTGGGTACGGTGGTGGCCCACTTATTTTAACACTTTGGTTTTTTTTGGGTTCGGTTTTCGATGCCTTTTCCAACGGTGTATCCCGGGGTTGACTTTGACTTCGTTTTGTCTTCATTAAATGCGCAACTTGTTCGAGCTTCGATCTAGTTTTTTTTATGGTAATTCCGTTTGAGCTCCGTTTTCAATCCTTTTGTACCCTTTGCCTCAGTTTTTCGCGCTCTTTCCAAATCCGTGTTCGGTTTTGTTCGGTTTGGCTTCCATTTTTGTCTTTTAGTGAATATCCGGTACATGCACAGTACAAACACAAAAATAAGCATATTTATGGCATTTCATGTGCGTTTTTAGTCGTTTAGGGTCGATTTTTAAGGTAAAAGGTATGTGTAATTACACACATACCAGGTTGGTAAGGTAAAACTTGATTGGTTGGTGGTTGGTATAGTGGTGCTTGATAAACTTGATTTTGGTTGTTTTGTCGGTTTTGATTAAAGTTAGAATGGTTCCTGGAACGGTTTGGTTGTTTTAGGACATTGGTTGTAGATTCAAGCCGGTGGTCTCATTTGACTTGCAAATTGGAAGGTTGATTTTTTGGGAGAAGAAAATTGACCAATGGCTGCGGTTTGTTGAAATTGGTGGATGTGTCATGAAAACGGGGGAAAATCTTTCCCACCTCGAGTTAACGGACTTGGTTTTAAAATTTGTGATTTGATCAAAAGTAACACATACTCCTCATACCGCTTTGACGGTGTGCGGGAGTATTAGGTAACTAACTAAAGCTTTCATTTCATTCAAACATCTTGTTCATCTTGATAGTCATCTTATCCTCAGAGAGAAGGGCTATGGGCTTTTTGTTGCATATCGAAAGAATATTAGAAGGTTGAAGAATTAGAAAGAGGAGCATCCGTACTCACTCTTTGAATCATTAGCACGACTTCTTGATGTAACGAACTTTTGACTTGCTACTCAATATTGCTATCCTTCTTGAGGCATCTTGTCTAAGATTTGCACCCGCTGCGGAGTCTAATGGCATCTTGATCGTTTGAAGTCAAAGAATTGTAAAAAAGTATGAGTTGGTGTTAGTTCCGAGAAGCCATGTGTCGAGGTCATTGACGAAGGAGTCCTTTAATAACGGTTCCCATGCTTCGTTTAAAGGGTTTCGTTTGGTTTTTGATAAAAAGTAATGATCTCATTCGATAGTATGTGGTTTTTGAAGGTGGGAAGAATTGATTTATGCCCCCCGAAATTTTGAACAAGGTACCGTCCCCATGTGTGAAGATCTTCGGAGGTTCCTTGTCAACCAATCTCGGGCTTTCACGTTCTCTAGAGAAAAAGGAAAAAAGCAAACGCTTGTATCGAAAGTATTCGAATCTTCGGGATGTTCTAAACGGTTTGAAGTGACCTTGTTAAAAAATCGAAGGTGATTGTGAGAGGTCTTTCTACCCGTTAAACTTATTACTTTGCACAAGTTGATTAAGTTGTTTAAGCTCGGAAAATTATTAACATGATCGGTTTGGAACAAACTATAGGCATATTCATACCCTTCGATGGTGGTGCTTGTAAACATGGGGGCCATGGTTACGATTTGTCGGCCATTGGAACAATGTTTGATCTAACAATTGGTTCTACCGGTAAGAGTTGTTGTTGACGACGTCCTTCGAGTTTGCGAACTGACGTGCGCCAATAAAAAGAAATAAATAAAAATTAAAAAAGCAAAATCTTTACACTATTTTTTTTTATAACAATGAATTTTAACGGGTTACACGAAAGAGACTAAACCAAATAATCAACTACTTCACGGTAGCCTCTTGAAAATTTCTTTTCAAAGTGTGCCGTATTAGTAGTGACACAAATGGCAAGTGTTAAATTCTTTGATTAAGCAATGGGAACAATTGCAAGTTCACCGGAAATTGAAATGATAATATCTCAATAGAAGATATTATATGTTGGTGTTCGATTACCAACTTTGTTTATTTTATTTCTTTTTTTTTAAGACAATTTTTTATATTTTTGATTCTTTTTTTTTATCTTTTACTTATACTAAAAAGAAAAGGAAAATATTTTTTACTTTTTATATTTTATGATTTTTTTTTACTTTTGAATTTTAAAACAAGAATGAAACTTTCGAGGACGAAAGGATCTTCAAACCAAATCAACAAACACAAAACGAAGGAATCTTAAACACTAATCCCCGGCAACGGCGCCAAAAACTTGATGTGCAGCTTTAACACACGTAAAAATATATATATAATATAATACTTTAAAAGAGTAATTAAGAAAATTACCAAGTTACCCTTGATAAAATTCACTCTCAAAAATATATATAATATATTATATAATACGTATATTACCGGATAAGTATGATCACCCGGGTCGTTTATCCCAACGACTAGTGAAATTGAAACCTCGTTTTAAACTTGGATTCTGATTTGAATGAAGCAAAGATATTTTTGATAATCTAAATCTACTAAATAAAAAAAATTAAAATAAAAGAAATTTTAAAGCAATTTAAACAAATACGGATAACAATTAACACGTGACTAATAAGCAAGTAAACTAATTTTAACTCCTAAAATGTAAACTAAATTTATAAACCTAAGATAGGACAAAAGAAAATTTTAGGAAAAAGAAAAATATTTTTTTGATTATTTTTGAATTTTTTATCAATTAAAAACTATTTAATTCTAATTAAATCCTAAAAAAAAAATGAAATATTTGAAATATTTTGTCCTAAGTAAATAAGTAAAAGAGAATTTTAGAAAAAGAAATTACTATTTTTGGTTTTTTATATTAAAAGATATGATTTTTCTAAAATTTAAACTAATTAAAAACTTAAAAATAATAAATCTATTAAAAATAAAGTCCTAAAATTTTTATAAAAATTACACTATAAAAGAAAAAGGTGCAGGAAATCTATAAAAATTAAAAGCCCATAATTTTTACTTTTAATTTATGTCTAATTAAAACTAATTAAAAGTTAACCCTAATTATTAATTTAAAATATTAAAACTAATTAAACTTAACAAAGACTTAACTAAAAGGACTTATTATGCCAAAATACTAGAGACTAACGGGGAGCAAAGATACTAATCTGAGAAAAAATTAAAACAACTAAAATTACAAAAAATCTAATCCTGTGATCCTAACCCGACTTCAAACAACAGTCCATTTAGGCTTAAGGATATGGTTGTAAACTAAAAGTGTTTTTCAGCAAAAAAACTTAAAGTAAGCAAAATTTATAAATTAAAGCTAGGGGAACAAATTTAAACAAAAGCACTATGGTCTTGAATAATAAAGATAAACTATAAAAGAGCTTCTCAATAAGCTGTTACAGTGAGAAGGCTTTTGAGCTAATTTTCACTTAAGAGCTTACAACAAGCTCAAATTTTCTTATTTTGCTAATTTTTAGCTCTTTATTAATTTCTTTTATTTTTAAGCCTCAAAATGGAAAAGGAAAAGAGTTCTAGGGAGCTTATGAGATGCTTAAACTATGTAGGAAAAGAAAATTAAGCTGGAAGTACTTTTAAGCAACTGAAATTGAGCATGAACTAAGAAGACTCAGAAAATAAGCAAATTAACACAAAGTCTAAATAAGTTATTAAGCTCAAAAGAACATAAACTAGGACTATAAGCTTTTGAATCTAGTTAAGCTAATTAATGATCTATCTATTTAAGCTATAAAAACTACTAACTTAAGCTAGAATTAAGATTTTAATAAACTAAGTATCTATCCTACTGTTTTTGGCTTTTTAAGTTTTTAAATGACTTTTGACAGCTAAATAAGCTAGAAGAATAAGCTAGAAAATAAAATTTAAGTCTTAATCTATATTAAGCTATACCTAAACTTAATCCTACTAGAATCTAAGCTCCTAAATCCTAATTTGATTAACTTTAAAAACTTGGCATTTAAAGTTGCGTACCAATCTCTGTGACATGCCTTAAGTTTACTAACCAAAAGGTTAGTACTGGTGCACTTTGCACAAGTGCAACACAAAGGTGCAGGTTTCCTAAGGGAAACTTTGCACTTAGACACACTCAAATTGTGTATCTAAACACAATGCTAGCAAGATCCAAGCCTTAAGGGCTTTGGATCAAGATTTCACAAGCAAAAACGCTATAGTCAAAAAAACTGCCCATGGTGTACAAAACAAGAGAATAGCCTATAACTTTTGAAAATTTAGCAACAAACCTTTAAAAACTCTTAAACTACTGATTTTAAATGAAAAACTCAACCATACTAAAACACAATTGCTATTACCTAATTTGACTTTTGTCAGGTCAAAAACATCCTTAAACCAACACTCCTTTACTCTTTGATAGAATTTATTAAGCTTTAGATTTTGAAAATTAGTGATTATTAACCTTAAACAACTATATAACTAATAGCTTATAACTAACTTTTTTACATGTTCTAACTATGATAAGCAAAATTCTAGGATCTAACACTAATTTATCTATATTTTGGGGTTTTATGGATTTTTATGACGAAATAAGAAACTAAATGATCTATACCTATTTAATGCAAAAACAGATGAAGATCATTTATAAAAATAAGCCCTGAGTAAAGAGAAAATATGCAACAAAATAAGCAACTAAATTAAGCAACTAAGCAGATCTATTCTAATAAGCAATATAACAATTATTTAAGCTAGAATTTAAAGGCAAAAGGAATTTTAAAAGGAAACTTACTTTGTGCTTCAGCTAAACAGAAGCTAGGCTCAATTGAGCTTAATCTACAGCTCTGGCTTATTTAGAATAAGCCAGTATTGGTCCATGAGAGCCCTTCCCTTATTGGCTCTCCTTCCAAAAAGCTCATAAATCCAAAATGCAAAGGAATTGAATACTTAAGCTGTTTTTAGGGATTAAAGTAGGTTAGGATCTAAATTAAACTCTCTTATAAGCTTATAGACTTATAAGAGCTTTTGAGTAGCTTATGGTAGCTTTTAGGCAAGAGTAAAGAAAATAAGGTTTAAATGAAAACTTGTAAATAATTGAGACAGATTATTTAAAAGCAAAACATTAATTTCATTAACTAAAAAAAACTTGATTACATGATTTTAAAAAAGAAATTACATAAAATTTAAGCTAAAACTATTAAGCTACTCCTACTCCTAGATAGTGAATGTGTGTGAAGGTGAGGGCTATTTATAGCCTGCCAAGGATCCTTCTAGCCTTTCCAAGCTCTTTTCAATCATGCCCGTTGGATTCTTCAATCATTGGAGAGTTATGTAGCCGTTGGGATAATTGATTTAGTGGACACCTGAGGTATGCAGCATGCTTTCCTTTGAGTGACATTTGTGCTTGTTTTCTGAGTGATTTTCGTACAAAAACCCATTCTGTTGTGCTTCTTCCATTGATGACGTGTCTTAGGACTTGAGAGAACTAATGAGATGCTTTGATTTGACCTTAATAACCCTGCCATTGTACTTGAGAGCTCTTGAATTGACTTCCTTGCCCATCAATTTCCAAAACCCCCTTGATTTAACCCTAAGGTAATTTTGTTGATGATGATGAATAGTAAATGGCCTTCGCGCCATTTTTTTATAACTGAATCGGGGTAAGATTCAGTTGAATCTTTGCCCTATTGACAATACTAGTCCCTCTTTTTGCTTTTCCCTTTTTAAGTTATAAATGACTTTTGAAGATTACAAGTTTGGCCCTTGTGGTTTATAAAAAGATAAGTGGGCTAGGGGTTTTGGGCTTTATAATCCGGGTAAGGCCCAATTAGAGGAGGGGACATTTTTGGACTTTTGTGAGAGTTGAGGGACCAAAGTGAAACATTTTGAGGATTTGTCCTTTTATGTTTGACTTAGTTTGACCATCTTTGACTGACTTTGATTTTTCTTGGCTGATTTTTCTAATGAGCTTTGACTTTTCTGGCTTCGGCTCTGTACTCTTCTGATTCTCGTGTCCGTGCTTGCTCGTTTTTGACTATTTTCTTGTGATTTTTGATGTATCCGTACCTGCATATACAAAACACAAATACAAGCATATTTTTGCCATTTTTGGTCTGTTTTGGGTTTATTTGGGCTATTCTAAGCATAAATGGATATGTGTATTTTACACTTATCACCAACTAACGAATGTGTTGTAAGTAGGCAAATAATTTTTTGTTGTTCAACTTGATAATTACTACCCTATCTTGACCCAAAAATGGTCGTAAATATTAACTTGGCTAAAATTGAAACAGTTCAAATGGGTTGAAAGATGGTCAATAGTTATTTTTACTACATACAAACTCTTACATCGTTATAAATTACCTGATAAATGTCATATATATTCACAACGGACAAACAATGTTTCTGGGTTTGGGGTCGTATCAAGGTCAATGTCTGTTATAGGTTGTTTTGCTAGAACCTTTTGTTATTAGTATATATATTTTCCAGCTAAAGAACTAAAAAATATTACTATTATCATTATTTTCTAATACTTGGAATCCAATTTTTGTGTGGATCTGACATTCCTTCTACTCAAGGTACTGAAACTTTCTTGATACTTGGGGTATTATACAGGTTGAAGATTTACGAGAAGAAAGTGAAGAAAATATAAACCCTAATGGATCTTTCCGAAGTTGCTGGAAAGGGAAGTATTTGCAGTTCGAGCGTTTTTCACTTTATATGTAATTGAAGTACGCGATCCTCCCAAGTTTGTGACTTGTAGCGAAATCTTTTGAAGAGGATGGTACCATGACCCGTAGTTTGTAGTATTGTTGTTTATCCTCAAACTTTTATCCTTACGTTAGTATGTTAGTACTAATATTCATCAACCTATTCATAGTTAAATCACTTATATACACATTTAATCGTTCTAGTTCAATTGGTGGATGGAAACGCGGGTACATTAAAATAGGATGATAAGAAGATAGAAGGTATGTGGAATAATTTGGCTAAGTTATTTGTTTTATTGTAGTACAATCTATACTCTCTAATACAATAAGGTTTTGAACAAGTCATCTAAGCACAAAAATTAATTACCACATTAATGTTTTCCTTAAATATAACTCATTTGTACAATACCTAATGCACAATATTTTGGAAAGGACGTTAAATGTAAAAACACATAAAAATATTCCAAAAAATAAAGGTTTTCAATAAGGTTTTAATGTTACACATTTTAATTGAAGTAATAAAATTCTGAGAAAGTTTTACCCTATCTTTAATTCCATTTATAACACCCCTATTTTTCATATATCTCAGCAGAAGGGTCATTTGGAGTGCTACGTCTAAATACAATAACTCAAGCATAGAAAACGACTCAAAAAGAGACGTTTTTAAATACATTCATTCAAAATAAAAGTTTACATCATAGGTCCCAAATTGTTTCATAATTCATACTACATTTTTTATAAATCATCTTCGAATGACTTTTATTTAAATGGGCCTTCAAAACATTTAGGTTTCCATAAGCGACAACCAAAATCTCCATCGCCGAATTACCTTCAAGGACCTGAGATAAAACATGCTAAAAGTCAACAATAATGTTGAGTGAATCCATAGAGTTTATATATATAAACAATAAAAATTTTCCGAACACAAGTATCATTTCTCAAAATTCATCAGGATATAACGATGTGGATCAGACAAAGTTATAGGGGGATTATTATAAGCCTCATGACATTGAACGTTACCATATAATAAAATGCCCACTATATACCCTCGCTATGAGTGCATATTACTCTCTATACAACGCATCCGTGGTGTCATTTTCCCGACACGAGACGATAGCCAGTCGTCACGGATTGGAGGTGGCAACCTCCAAATAGTACTATTTCATGTATAAGCGTCTACCATTACCCGGTAGTTAACAATTCATGATTTCCACGGGTCTTTTATCTAGCGAGTTAAGCTAACTTATAATAATCAAAGCTACTAGCATACATTCGGGTCCCTTGTGTTCTATTTTTAAAAACAAGCATGTTATCCCCCTCGCGGGTTTATAAAACAATTAAAGTATTAAAATGCGAGGCTATGAACTCACTTAGTGATGTCGGACGAGAATATCGATGAAATGAAAAACTTCGGGAGTAGGCGCGTCAATCAACCAAGACCTATACAAATTGTAATGGGTCTTAGGTTTCTAGTCGATAAAAATCAATGATAATTCATAAATTAAATAAGTATATGTATACATGTAGTTTATATGATGATCATGCTCTTGCAACATATTTATTTCACACTTAGAGTTTTCTAGGTTTTTATCTTGTTTTATTATTAGCCATATTTACAAATATTATTCAAATTTTGTCCAAAATGCCCAATTGGCACATTTAAAGCATGACATTAAGTTATTATGTTGAATATTATTACTCACCAAGGTCCATGGTCTAGACCTTTAGTTAGGTCTAAGTGGATTGGACTAAAGTAAGTACCATAGAGTCCAATTTGTTTCATGGGACTAGTGGCCCTTTAAGCATTATGGCTCATTTAAGCTTATATATGACTCTTGTTATAATTTTTCGGGTTCTCGAGGTCGGGATACTTTTATTATCAGTATGTTAGCATTTTAAAACTCCCAAGAAGTGGGTCCTACCACCTTGGGTTTTAGTTACAAAAATCGCTTTACATAGTATAGTGTTCGGGTAGTAGTAAATTTTGTATACTTTTATGTTTACGAAAATAGTCATAATTTATAAACCGTAAATGGTATAATTACATATATTTATATCCCTAGCTTCAGATTTAAGTGTACTTTACTGATCCAAAACCATTTTTATACTTAGTTTAAGTATACTTATACATATGAACAATTTACTACATAAAGGTCAAGTTACAAATTCGGACTGAAATCTCACTTTTACCGTTTTTGACGCCATTTTCAAATAAATAAATAGTTGGTTGACCATCCAATTGATTCAGAACCTACATGATTTTATCTAGGTCTCATAGTTTTAACTTTTTAACCAACTCTGATTTGTTCCGTAAATGTGACTTTTTATACATCTGTTACTGCAAGGTCAGATCCACTAGTTTTGGTGTTCTTGATCATCTTCACTCAATATTCATCTTTCTAGAAATCATCCAATTTGCAAGTGTCCACAACAGGATTATCTACAACCTATTGTACTCAAATCACCTCAAACATTGTAGAAATTTATATACACTACTGTAATTACAACACCATAACCCATTAATGTTTTTTGATCATTTTACTTGTTTAAAATGGCTATTTTCGCTTGGATTAACCTTTATTTATACATACAAAGCCCCATTTTAATCACTTGATCCATCATTTATCATTTGCATTGTACATATACACTTGAAAATTAAAAATAAAATAACAATAAAAATGATAATGATGATCTAATGATCAAAAGAAATATACAAGACTTCAACTTCAAGCTTGATCTCCACCCATACGATTCTTTATCACCATTTTCTTTACCCAAAATACCTTGATAAAAACTTGTACAAAATCAGCCACCAATATGTTATTGTAACCCTTCTTGAATACCCTTTTAATTTTACCTCCAAAATATAGTAACCATACTAGGAAGTCATCTTAAGCTAGCGTAGTATTTTGTCGATATGATAATTGTATGATAATGGTGTTGTGGTGGTGGTGGTTCACGGCAAAAGGAGGGGGAGGGAGAGAGGATTTTGTGTTTTATTTCTCTTACTAGTTGAATGTGTAGTGTGTGTGTGTTAAGTTGGTCAAAATCTTGGTTTATGTATGTATGAGTAATATTGGACAAGTGTTAATTTTCCCCCCCCATCATCCACAACCCATACTTGACATGGCGTACAAAAAGGGACACCTCTCCCTTTGGTTTTTGTCACCCTTTGCATGGTAGAGATTAGTAGGATAAGTAGTTACTACTTGTCCCATTAATTGTTAAGGAGGGTATTTTCAAAGTCCGATATTTAAAAAGGTACGTTTTGTAGTCGTTTTTCGTAAAAAGTAAAAATAGTACGAGACACAAAAAATAAAAACGAATGTAATAAAAACATTTCTACGGCATTTTGGAAATATAAACTTCGATGCTTAATGTAGGATTCGCCGGTTGGTATGTGCTTAATTACACATACCATTTTCCATTCTAAACGGACTTAAGTGACTAAAAACGTACCAAAAATACATTGTATTTGTATGTTTTGCTTTTGTATTGTGCAGGATACGGATATTCAAGAAAAGGAACAAAAAGAAAGCCAAAAAGCAAGCAAATCCAAGCACGGAATGGAAAGGACAAAGTCAAAAGTCATCGAAATAAAGAAAATTACAACTTGAAGCGCTAAAACTGCTAAACCCCAAGTTGTATTACAAGAATTAAAAAGGCAAGGGTCAAAATTGTGCACCGGGTAGAGATTGCATTTAAGTTATATAACTTAAGGGGGAAACCCATTCCTGCCTACTTCCCCAATAAGCCGTCTTTCCCGCCTTGACAAAAACCCAGTTACAATTGTATGTCGCCCTGGTATGTGCTTAATTTACACTACCTTTTGCTTTAAAAACCGAGCTAAAATACCAAAACGGGATTAAAATGCCAAAAATATATGCATGTTTTGTCTAATTGTATTGTGCAGGAACGGATATCTAAAGAAAGAAGACGAAAAAAAAAGCCAAAACGACCAAAAACACGGATACGGAATGGAAAAGACTTGTGAAGCAAAGCCAAATCGAAGCGAAAAGTCTATAAAGTCAAAATGTCAAACAGAAAAGTCAATGGGTCAAAGTCAAACCACTGTTCTACCCCGAGGCCAAAAGTAAAAGAAAATAGTTAGGGACTGAAAATTATAAATCCACTAAACTTATACTTAAAGAAGAAAAGAGGATAGGAGGAGAAAGAAAAGAAGAAGAAGGGCCAAAATGCCATTTAAGCAAAGTAACAAGTGGGGGGGCAAAACTGCCAACTCCCCTAACTTGTATACACCAAGGACTGGTGGTGCAAAGAGTTATATAACTCTTGGGGACTTGTTTTGCCAAGTCCCCAAAAGTTATATAACCACAAGGACGACGGGTGCAAGTACTCAACACACCATGAGGGGCCAACCTTGCCAAGTTCTCAAAACTTTTACTCTGTTATACTCAAACAAACTTTCCCGCCTTGTTTTTCCCTCCCAACACAATCACGGGTCTAAAACCCCATTTTTACCCTGTAGATTACCACCACCACCATGGGTAATCAATTTCCCCCCCCCCCCCCTCCTCCACTACCTTTCCCAGCTGTGAGATTGCCAAGTTGGCAATCCCACACCTCCCAAGACCTATTTCGACGACCAAGATGGATTTTTGAAGATTGAAGGGCTAAGATTAGAGGCTGTGAACACTCTCACAAAACAAACACATTCCCTTTTATGTGTGTTCAAAGAAGCACAACAGAAGGAGAGAAGAAAGAAGACCTAGTTGTATTTTTTTTGCTATAAAAGCCTTGTAAGCCATTGTGGCAAGATAGTTAGTTTTTATGTCGTTTTAGTGAAGTTTTAAAAGTAGTTTAAAGTGTTTTTAAGTTAATGTCTCTTATGCATTTGTAATTCTCAGTTTTAATGAAAAATTAAGCTATTTTTACTCAATAAGCTCTCAATAAGCTCATTTGAGCTTATTCTTGTTAATAAGCTCAAACTCAGTTCAAAACTTGTTAAAAGCTATTAAATACTGTTTTTAATTCATTTTAGTTCATAATTGCTCTTTTGATTTCAAGTTTGGAAGCTTATGAAGAAATAAGCTAATGTTAGCTTATTGAGCTTTTAGCTCAGGGATAGAGGCTAGGGAGCCACTTAGGTGTATTTCTTTAAGCCACTCACTCTACAAGAGTGGCTTTGGTTCTGAGACAACAAATTTCTCAGGTTTAATTTCTCAAGCCTCATTTTAGCTTAATTTTAGCTTTATCAATTGCTCTTATTTCCAATTGTTTTTTTTCCCATTAAAAAAATTTCTTTTTGTTTCATTCTTTTCAAATATGTTTGTTCAAACTTAATTTCTAGCTGTTTTCAGTTTTCAATAGATTTAATGTGTTTAATCTCAGTTTCTCTTTCAAAACTGTCACTTAAGCAGTATAAGCTAGGAGAGGAAGTGGCTTATTTCAATTAATAAGCTATAAGTTTTAGTTTTAAAGTAGCTTAAGTAGATGAAAACTAGTGTGTGTAGATAAAAAAGTTTTGGCTGCCGGGTTTAGTTGTTTTATACAGGGGGTTTTTTTTTAAAAAAGCACCACTAAGGTTGTAACTGTTAAGGTAAAGGGGTGTTTGGCTTAAGCCTTAAAATGGGTCAAAACAAGTCTTGGTTTGGGTTATGATCATTAGGTTGGTTTTAGTTCAAGTTGTTAAGCTCATTTAAGCTGATTTTAAAAGTTTTTCAGTTGAAAGTTGTTTTCAAAGGTTTTTGCAAATAATTTGAAACTGTGGGATTTATTTGAATACCACAAGTGGCTTATTTGGATAAGCATTGTGGAGTGTGACTTTTAGTGTCAAAAAGGTGTGTTTATTGTGTCTAAAATAAAGCTGTCAAACAAGCTTTGTTCCTTTGACTTGCTAAGTCAAAACACCAAAGTTTTTTTTGGTCACAGTCTTAAAAAAATCCACAAGCCTTTTTCACAATCAAAAATAAGTAAGTAAAAATGATTTTTAAAAGTTGAAAATTGGTGCACAAGCCCCTTTCATAGGGCACTCAATCTGTTTGTGCTTATTTGTGTGTTTAGAGCTTATGGACCAGCTCTTAAATAAGCTGTAAATAAGCCCTTGAGCAGCTTTTAATCTCCCCTGGTGCAAAGGGGAGATTTTAAGCTCTTATTTCTTGCTCTTTAAGCACACTTAAGCCCAAGTTTTTGGCTTATTTTAAGAGTCTACAAGCTCTTAAATAAGCCCTCAAAGTTTCAGCTTTTGAGAAGCTTGTTTGGTGGCTTATTTTTAAGCCCAAACATGCCCTTTGACTGTTTTTGCATGCTTTAGGTGTAGGGATTGCTTAATTTCCATTTGTGCTTATTTAGCTTATGTAATAAGCTACTTTGTGTTCTACAGGCTTATTTAATTTGATAGTTAGTTGTAAGCTTATTTGCATTTTTCTAGTTATGTGTCCAAAACTTAAGCCATTTTAGCCTTTTAAGCTTGTTTTAAGCTTTCTGCCATTAAGCCTTTTGTCCCAGCTTATTTCAACCTTAAGCTTAGCCTTTTTAGAGCTTATTTAGAGTAGTTAGATCACCCTTAGCTTAATTTCTCTTTGTTACAGCTTATTTCGACCCTAAGTCCAAAAGGACTTAGCTAATTTTTAGCTTTTAAGCCATTTAAGCTTACTGTCGACTTTTAAGCTGATTTTTCAGCTTATTTAGGGCTTATCTCAAAAAGTTGTAGAAGACAAAGTTGTTAAGCCCCACGAGCTTAACAACTTTGCTTCTTTGAGTTTTCAAAAAAAAAAAGGGGGAAGACACTTGGCCCGGGTGAGCAAGACTCGAACCCGGGACCAAGCGATACATCCCCTTTTACACACACACTCTTACCACTGCGCCCTTGGGTCTTTTTCGTTATAGACTCAAGGGGCTTGGTATTTATATACATTTTGGCTTTTAAGCCTTATAAGCTGTTCAAGCTTATTTCGGGGCTTATTCCTTCAGCTTATTTTTGTTCTTATTTTTTCGTAGGACATCTAAGTATCTAGTATTTTTTGTTAAATTTTTCAGAATATTTTTTAGATAAAGTTTAATATTTTTTTTAATTTAATTTAGATAATAAGTTATTTTTGTTTCATAAAAAATACAAAAAATTATCAAAAAAAATATTTTTATTTTTGTTGAAAAATTTTATTTTGGGCATCTAGTTTGTAGAAAAATATAAAAAATTTGTAGGGTATTTTACAAGTTTCTCTTTTAAAGAACGGTCCGGCGTGCGGGATTTGTGTTGACTCGGTTTTGGGTCAAAGAAACTCCGTTTTTCGGTCTAGTCTTTTTCATTCTTCTGTTCTTTGTCCCAGTAAGAGTAGTTTAGAAGTGAAAAATTCTTCGTAGGTTTATTTTTAAGATTTTAGGTTTTTCCCCCTTTGTTCGGGATTCGGGCTCCCGTTTTTCAGCTTAATTTAGTAATTTTTAGGTTTTTCTTAAACGTTCTTGTTTGTTATTATCTAATTTGACTTTTCCCCATTCTCAAACCAATTCTTTTCTTCAAACTCATATCTTCGACTGTATCGATTTTCCATTCCAGCCTCGTTGGGGATAAACGACCCGGGAACACTCTATACTACTTCTCGGTATTATTGATCTTGTTGATTTTTAGATTATATATATTTTATATTTTATTATATTATATATACAGTGTAAAATTCTGCAATCAACGTTCCCATGCTTCATTGAAGGTTTCGTTTGGTTCTTGGAAAAAATTGGTGATTTTGTTCCGAAGGTAAGTTGTTTTTGCGAGGGTGGGAAGAATTGGTTTATGAATTTTGAAACAAGGTCGTCCCATGTGAGAATTGATCTAGGAGGTTCCTTGTCTAACCAATCACCGTCTAGAGAAAAAGGAAAAAGCAAAAGCTTTATCGAAGTGTTCGGAACTTCGGGATGTCTAAACGTTGAAGTGAC
>BQNB010014854.1:0-46206 GCA_026074375.1 Tanacetum coccineum | reverse complement strand
GATTAAGTTAACTATAAATAAGCTTGTTCGGTTCTTAATTAGAATAAGTTCGTATGGTTCTAGTTAAAATAATCTCGTTTGGTTCTCAAAGAAAAAAATCTAGTTCGGTTCTCAAAGAAGAATCTAGTTCGGTTTCCAAAGTAAACAACTCGTTCGGTTCTGCTAGTTCGGTTGTCAAAGATAACCTCGTTCGGTTATGCTCGTTCGATTCCAACGAAAGCGACTCGTTCGGTTTCAACTTAGATTACTCGTTCGGTTTCAACAGGAGAGACACTCGTTCGGTTTCAACAATAGTAATCTAGTTCGGTTCTCTAGTTCGGTTATCTACTTTGGTTCTTCTCGTTCGGTTCCAACACAAAGTATCTTGTTCGGTTCCAACTACTACGAAACTTAAATTTTCAAAACTCAAAAAACACATTTTTGAAAGGTTTTTAGCAAAAAAATCTTGTACAACTAGTGTTACTAACCCTATAGGAACAATAAAAATGAAAACTTTAAGGTTTTTAAGCCAAAAAAATTAAATCACTATTTTGCTCTTTGTAAAGGTTTTTGAACACAAATCAAACACAAAAACTAAACACACCACTCCATGGCTCTTGATACCAATTGTAGAATCATGTAATCTTATGATCAAACCAAGAACAAGAGAGAAATGTGGGTTGTGATGTTAGAGAAAGAATGGATGGAAAATGGATGAAGTTTATTAGGATGGAAAATGAAAATATGAAACAACCAACCCCTCTCCAAGGCTAGGAGAGGGCTTATATACTACATGTTGTGGCCGGCCCATGGGTTCTAATAGGCTTCCCATGGACCTTGGGTCGGGCTAGTTTACTTACTAACGTTACACATACTACGAGCTAAGACTTAATACAACTTGGAAGTGACCGATACTTTTTGTGTTTCCAACAAGGTCCCTATAGTATATTGTATAAAATTGATTGTACATAAACTATATTGGTCCCATCTTAGCAGAATCATGGATACTACAAGAGCCCAGCAACAGGCACTGGATGATGAGTTAGTCGCCCCTGCTGACCGTCTTAGGATAGGTAAATGCAATCTCCGACTAAGCTCAAGTCTAAAATCCAAAGAACCTACTCTTCAAGTGGTGTTAGATGCTCTCAAACTCACTCCATTCTACAATGCATTTGAGATCTCTGTTGATGTACCTAAAATATAGATGCAAGAGTTCTGGGTTACTGTCTCTAGACATCATTCTTTACTTCGTTTCAAGTTGAATGGCAAAAGTCATACTGTTAATGTTGACAACTTCAGAGATATGCTCAAGATTTGCCCTAAACTCACTGGTCAAAAATTTGAAGAACCTCCACTTGAGGAGGACATTCTATCTTTTATTAGAGACCTTGGACACATTGGTGAGATCAAGTTCTTGTCTAATGTCAATGTCAATCACATGCATCAACCTTGGAGATCATTTGCTGCCATAATCAACAAGTGTCTTAGTGAAAAAACTACGGCTCTGGAAAGTCTTCGCCTATCGCGTGCTCAAATCCTTTGGGGCATGTATCATAACAAGAAGGTTGACTATGTCTACTTATTGTGGGAAGACTTGGTGTTTCAAGTGGAGAACAAGAACTCTAAGAAGAACAATGACATGTATTATCCATGATTCACCAAATTCATTGTTGACCACTTCATGGCAAAGGATCAAGCAATACCAAGGAGAAACAAGATGTTTTGGCATCATGCCAGGGATGAATTCATGTTTACCACTGTAAGAGTCATTTCTAAACATTAGGACACACAAGTATACAGTGCTATTCTCCCTCAGCACTTGACCAATCAAGCCATGTTGGAGTTCGAAGCCTACATGACTTACCGAGCTTATGCTACCGGTGAAAAGACTCCAAAACCAAAAACCACAAAGAAGAAAGCTGATTCTGAAGCATCTCCTAAGACGAAGACTACTTAAGCTACTAAAGGAAAAAGAATCAAGTCTTTGGCTAAGGGAGATAAAGCTGCAAAGAAGAAGCAACCTGTAGAGACATCTATGGACAAAGGTCTCACAGTGTTATCTAATGTTGCTTTAACAGAAGCTGAGCAACTAAAGCTGGTCATTGAAAGAAGCAAGATACAGACTCACAGCTCTTACGCCAGCGGTTCAGGTGCAGATGAAGGAACTGGTGTTAAACCAGGGGTTCCTGATGTACCTTCATATAACTCTGATGATGAGCAAATCTCTTGGAAGTCAAGTGACGAGGAGGATGATGATGAAGTGAGCCTAAATGATGATGATGACGATGTTGCTAATCAAGATGATGAAAATCAAGATGATGATAATGAGCAAACGGATTCAGACAACGAAGGTGATGACTTCATTCATCCCAAGTTTTCAACTCATGATGACGACGCAAAGCAAGATGAAGAAGTAAATGAGGAAGATAGCTTTGATCCAAGGGTTCAAACACCCTCTCATGTTGAATCCAGTGATGATGAAAGCAATGAAGAAAGTGATGAAGAAGTTTAAGGAGCGAATACTAAGGAAGAAGATATGGAGGAAGAGGCGACACATGAAGAGGACGAAGCTAATGAGATTTACAGGGACGTGAATGTTAATCTGGAGGGAAGAGACACTGCGATGACAGATGCTCCACTGCCTAATGTTCAAGCAACTCAGGAAACATAAGATACTCATGTGATACTCACCGCTCCGATCAATCCTGAAGGTCAACAGCAGAGTTCTTCTGTGTCCTCTGGTTTCGTTTCCAACATGCTCAACCCTGGACCAGATACAGGTATTGACTCAATATTTAATCTTAACACTAAGGCAACTTCACTTGTAGATGTTTCGGTCACCAATATTGCTGAGCCACCTCTTGTGTCTGCAACAACTCTTCCTCCACCACCCACTCCTCTCATCACACATATGTAACAAACATCAGTTCCCAGACCAACAACCGTTTCAAGCTCCTCCCTACAAAATCTTCCAAACTTTGGATCTTTATTAGGGTTTGACCATAGACTAAAAACGTTGGAAACAGACTTCTATGAGTTTAAGCAAACGAATCAATTTGCTAAAGCAGTTTCTTCTATTCCCAGCATTTTTGACAACTACCTGACCAACAAGATGAATGATGTCATTAAAACAGCTGTTCAATTACAGTTAGACAGACTCCGAGAAGAAGCTCAAGCAGAAAATGAAGACTTCCTCAATAAACTTGATGATAACATAAAGAAAATAATCAAGGAACAAGTCAAAGAACAAGTTAAGGCACAAGTGTCCAAGATTTTTGCAAAAATTGAGAAGACAGTAAACGAACAACTCGAAGCTGAGGTTATGACTCGTTCATCCACTGAATCCAAGACATCTCTTGCTATAGCTGCCGACATGTCTGAACTGGAGCTGAAAAAGAGTCTTATTGAAAAGATGGAGAGCAATAAGTCAATCAACAGATCTAAAGAACAAAAGAATCTCTACAAGTCATTGGTTAAAGCTTACAAAAGTGACAAGCTCATTCTTGACACTTATGGTAACACTGTCTCGTTTAAAAGACGCAGAGATGATGAGGATAAAGATGAAGAATCCTCCGCTGGATCAAACCGGGGGTCCAAGAGAAGACGAGCTGGAAAAGAACCAGAGTCAACCAATGCACCAAAGGAAAATACATCCAAGACTGCTGGCAAGTCAACTGAAGGATCCAAATCTCATCACAGGTCCGCTGGCAAGCCTGCTCAAGTAGAGAAGCCAATGCACACTGCCAGAGATTTGGAAGAACACTCACATCAGGAGTTTGATATAGGAGCTACTGAAGAACAATCTAATGAAGACACATCTCAGCATCCTGATTAGTTTCAAAAACCAGCCAAGCTTCCTACTCCCGATCGTGATTGGAACATGACTTTACTTGTTGTTCATAGACCAGTTCAACCTTGGTTAAGTAATTTGGCTCGGGAAGAAGGTCCTCGTGAATCATTTGATGAGCTCATGGATACTCCTCTGGACTTCTCAGCATTTATGATGAATTGACTTAAAATTGACACTTTAACACATGAATTATTAGCCGGTCTAACATTTAAGCTAATGAAAGGTACATGCAAGAGTTTGGTTGAGCTAGAATACTTCTTTGAAGAAGTCTACAAGGCAATCACAGAGCAACTAGATTGGCACAACTCTGAAGGTCTGCAATATCCTTATGATCTGCGAAAGCCACTACCATTGATACCTAACTCTCGCGGTCGTCAAGTCATTCCATTTGATCACTTCATCAACAATGACCTTGCGTATCTATCTGGTGGTGTCTCCAGCCGTACTTATGCAACTTCCGTCACAAAGACCAAGGCTGCAGATTATGGTCATATCAAATGGATTGAAGATTTGGTCCCCAACACAATCTGGAGTGAAGTGCCGGTCAACTATGACAAGCATGCACTATGGGGAATTTCTCATTGGGGACGCAAACGTCAACAATTCTATGGATTTGCTGCTAACAGGGAATCGGCTCGTGATGTATACTCCAAACGTAGAATCATTGCTGTCACAAAGCTTCAAATTGTCGAATGGCACGGCTACAAACATTTGGATTGGATCACCGTTCGTAGAGATGATAACAAACTATATACATTCAAGGAAGGAGACTTCAAATGGCTTCGCCTTCAAGATATCGAAGACATGCTGATTCTTCTTGTTCAAGGCAAGCTAACAAATCTCAATGTTGAAGATCGTCTCGCTTTTGGTGTCTCTCTGAGAATGTTTACAAGAAGTATCGTCATCCAAAGGCGTGTTGAAGATCTTCAGTTAGGTATCGAAAGTTACCAAAAGAAGCTCAACATCACAAAGCCAGATACGTACAGATCTGATCTTAAACGAAAGGATGCCTATACAGCATATTCCTATCCTAGAGGGTTCATCTATCTGAACAAAGACAAGAAGAACATATTGATGCGTATTGATGAACTCCACAAGTTCAGTGACGGTACACTCGATGATGTTCGGACTGCTCTTAATGATCGACTGAAAGGGATTAGGATGGAATATCTACCAAAGACAATATGGAGGCAGAGTGACAGGGAACGAGCAAAAGCTATGATTCAGGCGATCGAGAAAATGCTCAAGTCAAGGAGGATAATGAGAAGCTTGGAAAGATTTGTTGGTGGGAGACCGTACGAGGGTGACTTTCGGCTGCTGCAAAGGACCATATGATTTATCATATGATGTCCTCATCATAAAAGGTCAATCCTCGTGAATAATAAAAACTTGTGCATTTGTATATATGTAGTGTAGACATTATGGTGATATTGAGGAGTGCTCGAGTACAAAATTTTCAAGAATTTCTTAGTAAATTCAATTTTTTTAAATTATTGTACTTAGTACTGTCTTATATACCCTCAAAAATTGAGGGGGAGCATTAAAATGTTCCTTATAGATTGTATGTAACATTTTGTCCCTGAACGTTTAATCAATTGATATCCAAAATATCAAGGGATTAACATTTTGGATAAGGGGAGAAAATGTGATTAAACTGAATCTAATTTGTATCGAAATATGATTGTATTAAATGGACTCAATGCACTCCAACCCTTAGCATGTACTACGATCACGGTGCACATGTTAAGGGGGAGCTTTTAGTGATGATGAAAAACTCTCAAAGTGTAAATCTTTTGATATTTATATCAAACACTTTGATTGAACTTTTCAATGATTTTGGTTCTGATCGTGATGGAATACCCAAAAGACCGACCATGTACTTAAATTTATGGAGTTATAAGGTGGTTAGGCATAGGTATTAAAAATTCCCTTGATCATGCCAGAAACCAGACGGGGGGGGATCTACCCACAGATATAACTAGTTAGTGTAGAAGTCCTTAGGTATGATACAAAAGGAGAAAAAGTGAGAATCGGGAAAAGTGTCGACTGAGATGGAGCTAACACTGGAACAAACCCAACAAGGTGTTAGTTATGAAGTCTCGGTAAGCATTGAAGGGGTTGAAGAATGAAAAAGAAATGTAAGGATAAAGGGTGTAAAGAAAGAAGCCCTCCATACACTTAGGCAGAACTGGGTCAATACATAATCGTCAGAAACACTAAGTGTTGTCTGACATTAAAGAAAAGTATGGACACAGTGACGCTATGCACAACCCTCCCTAGCCACTCAAGGTTACTTAATAGACTCTTGCTTCATTTCTCACGGAGATTACACGCATTTCTGTCAACTTTCTCACTCCGAGTTAGTTGATATTGTAAAGGTGGCAGTCTGCTCCAGCCTTCGATCACTAAAAGCAAAGTGCACAATTGAGTCTAGAGCCCAAAAGAGAATCATCCATAAAGCTCATTTGTGGACAACTTGTTAAAATTATGCTTGCTATCTCAATTCAATGTGAATAACGAGAAATTTTAATTAAGAGTACTAGGCATTATCTTGTGATTTTTGCCCAAAACATCCGAGTGATATAATTCACAGTGAAGATGGAAATCCTGCTTGAGCCAACATCAAATAAGCTCATGGTAGGTGACTTGTGCGATTCTATATGAATTAAACTTGTGACAACTGGAAATAAATGATGGTACGATTCGATAATAATTAAACTTGTTCCAGGTTATGAATTGACGATTGATGATGAATTTTGAAATGATTAACACTCTCGATGTGTCAAAAAATCACTTTAGCAAAGTGATACGTCGATTGATTTTCCATATCAATTTTTTTATTTCTATCATATGATAGTACACTTATGGTTCAATCTTATTGTTGCTGTCTGCTTTGAGTTGTTCTGACAATGAGAACATGCTCGAGTTTGGTTGAATCTGATCACATGTGTTAGAATGATTTGATACTTCAGCTGGAATCTGTCATGGAGATTCTTCTTAAATTGAATATACCTGATAACAGTCGATTCATCAAGGATTAATGGTTACTCTAACCATATAACGGGCGAATGACAAAGCATATTCGCCCCCCGTCGCTTTATTGCTATCTATTTTTTTGTAGTATACTTAAAGATGGAGGTGAAGGTACCTGATTCCAGCTGACTCACAAGATTCATAACCACATGCTCATACCCGATCGACAAACATAAATACATCATGAAAGCTCAAGTACATGTTTCAAGACTTCCGCTACTTTGATACCGTACGTCTTTCTTGAAGTGACAAAGTATTAAAGTCAAAGAATTTCAAAGAAGTTTTTGTCACTCTGATACCGAACGTCTTTCTCGAAGTGATGAAGTGTTAAAGTTAAAGAATTTCAAGAAAGATGCAACATTAAAGCTTTTCAAGTCAACAAATCAAGAAAGGTATGAGCATGTCGGTCCAGAAGTCACAAGTTCACAAGATGGCCAAGGTCACAAGATGGCGAAAAAGAGATTATGCTTGGTTGATGATCTCAAGGTGTTCAAGATCACATTCAAGACAAGCTGAGGAACAAGCTCAAGACCTAAAGTCTATGATCACTACATCAAATCACAAGTTAATGATTGAAGTTAAACGAGCTCAAGACTAAAGATAAAGCATAGTATGCTAGGTTTAAGTTTTTGTAAAATGGAGCGACCTCCCTTAGGGGGAGATTGTTAGGAATACGAAATTCCTATGAAAGTGTCGGTCGCTTCCATAGATAACAGTCGTTAGCTCGTTAGGTAATTTTTGGAAACTTACATAGTTAGTTTGCAAAGGCCCATGGATAAACCCATGCAAGCCCAAGCCCACTTGTTCATTGTAAGTATATTAACACCTCTCCATGCCTTGGAGAGGTGGTTGGTTGCTCATTTTTCACACAATTCAATATATGTTTTCTTTCTCTCTCTAAGTGTTCATCCAACCCTTTTTCTCACTAAAACAACTTGCCTCCTCTTTCCATGTATGTTATATGATTATTCTACATTTGGGGTCTTAAATAGCCCCCTCGGACATGGTCAGCGATTTGTGGCATATATTACACGTGTTGGTTTTACTCATAGCCATTGTGACTCATCTTTATTTATTTATAGACGGGAGACTGACATTGCTTATTTACTATTATATGTGGATGATATTGTTTTGACGGCTTCATCTAATGTATTATTATAGCAGATTATCGCTTCATTGCATCAGGAGTTTTCTATGACGGATCTTGGTTCTCTCAATCAATTTTTGAGTATTTCTGTTATGTGTGATTCCTCAGGTATGTTCTTGTATTAGCGTACATATGCTGCTGAGATTCTTGAGAGGGCTCATATGGTTCATTGCAACCCATGTCAGACACCCGTTGATACTGAGTCCAAATTGGGGGCTGATGGTGATCTAGTATCTGATCTGGCGATATATCGTAGTCTTGCAGGTGCTCTTCAGTTCTCACATTTACTCGCCCGAATATTTTTTATGATGTGCAAAAAGTTTGTCTTTACATACATGATTCTCGGAAGCCTCATTTTTTGGCTGTTAAGCGAATTTTGTGATATGTATGTGGCACTTTAGATATTGGGTTGTAGTTATATTCATTCTCTACTACATCTCTAGTTGCTTACTCGGATCCGGATTGGGTTGGTTACCCGACTACTAGACGTTTGGCTTTGGGTTATTGTGTGTTTCCTTTTAGAGAGGGTAAAAAATCTGTATAGGTAAATAGACTAGTTCTTGGATAGTTGGGATTAAACACATATGACCCTGGTTCCCTAGGGGGGTGTCTAAGCCTTCGTGACTTTTGGGGGATTCGGGATCGCAAGAATTATAAGGCATACTAAAGATATCTATTCAGGTCTGTCGACTTTAGAAACCACTAATGAATCCATGGTATAACATTGCACAAGAAAACATAGTTATAACAGTAATAATGAAATGGCTAAGCTAGCACGCTTTTCTCCCTAATATCTTCTATTACTTTTATTTTTCGTAATTTACTTTCCTGTTATTTTCATAAATCAACTTCAAACCATTTTCAAACGTGACACTTCAAATTAAAACTAATTGACACTTAGCTCTTGGAACGACCTCGGATTCACCATCTCTACACTACTTACGATCGGGTTCTCTGCCTGTTAATGCGTTTGTCAAGTGAATCGAGTTTTATAAATTTAAAACTTGAACAAAATATATTTTAAAATAACATTACGCCATGGCACAGAAGCCATAGCGAAAATAGACATGGTGCAGAATGATGAAGCCTTGGAAATCAATCTTGATATTTTGGAAGAAAGAATGGAGCAAGCAGCAATTCGTGAAGCAAGAAGCAAGGCAAAGATGGAAAAGTATTACAAATCCAAAGTCCGTAACACAAGCTTCATACCTGGAGACCTGGTGTAATGGAACAACGATGCCAGCTATGCAAAGGATAATGGAAAGCTTAGCCTAAAGTGGGAAGGACCGTACGAAGTAACGGAAGCACTAGACAACGGAGCGTACAAGCTCAGGGACCGCAATGGAAAGCTCCTTCCGCGAACTTGAAACGTTTGCAACCTCAAGAAATGTTACGTACATGAAATGTAGGCACCCTTCCCACGCAAGTTTTGCAGCGGAAGGGGCAATATTTGAATTTATTTTCTATCATGTAATGTCTTTTATTTAATTTAATGAAATGTGAAGTGTCACATCCCGCCAAGGCGGAAACACAAGGCGTAACATCATGGATATCATCACAACACAATGGTGTCAACAATAAAGAATCACTAAATGCATAACTAAATATAAAAGACACTATGTATCATGACGATACCGAAAAACAAAAGAAACCGCACATCGTCTTGTATTAATGACAAAAGGGTCTCATCAATACAAAGACATAAATGACTTACGATCCTAATAAAATCAAATAGCATTCAAAAGAATGATCCATGTAAACAAACTCTAACAAACTCTGGAGCGAACTACAAATGCATGCGTCGGTCTGTTCTAGCCACTTCTTTAGCCGTTAATACGTCTGTTGCCCTCACATAATAAATAAAAAATAATAAAAAAATAAAAATGATGCTGCAAATAGTGTCAACACAATGGGTGGTGAGTCATAGGTTTGAAAACACATAACAAAACCTTTCTAAAACAATGGGTTGCGTGGACCTAATACAATGATACCAACCTAGGGTGTCTCGCAGTCCACGTATACATCACATCACTCATAAAAGGGTCATGGGTAGCTCACTACCCTCCTATCGGAACACAAAGTTAGTAGGTATTATTTCAACCCTTCAGTTGGATTTGATTGAGTAGTAAACACCACTCTCTAACCGAACTCACATACCTTAAAACGCCTCCAATTGAACATAAAGCCATGGAGCGTACTACATAAACGCCTCCAATTGAACACAAAGCCATGGAGCGTACCACATAAACGACTCCAATTGAACACAAAGCCATAGAGCGTACCACATAACATATAAACACATAATCACAGCAACTAAAACATTTAAACTCATAGCATCATTTTTACCCCAAGAAAACATAAGAAAAAAGGGCTATGAAACTCACTTGATGCTAAAACAATTCCCAAAATCCTCGCACACAGCTAAACAATAAAATAACACGTGTTACACACTACTAAGCCAAACGCTTAAGCACATGTAACAATCATATGATGGATGTATAAGGTGTTTATTTATCATCATGGGTCACCCCGACATCATGCCCAACATTTACCAATTCGTTTACACATTTTTTCAGTGTTCAACAATTTACCCGAAAACACAGAATTTTAGTGTCACTTTACTATTTTCTAAACCACACCTACTGACCTTTATAAATTTTACCAAAAATCACAGGTTCAATATCATGAGTTTATTATCTCCATGATTTTTCCACTAATTTATTTCCCCTCTTAAGTGCCCCAAATAAAATCAAACTTTTAACTACTCAGTTTCGGATCTGAACGAACACTAAAAAGTTTGGACCTAAAAACCATACTTAGACTCCAAATCAGAAGCTCTCCTTTGGGGGATTTTTAATAGACACATAGAACTAAACTCCTGTAGGTTGGCTAATCCTAATTCGAATTTTAAGTGGGGGTTTTACACCTCGTAATCTGACCTAAATCTGACCCGAATTTACTGCTTTGACAACTTTTCTTGTAACCAACATTTGAATGACTTCCCGACCTTAAAAACTTTCGAGGCCGGATGTTCTGGAAACTAGACTCTCTGAGCTACATCATAGGCACCAGAATAATATCAATTCATGCCTTTATCACCTAGATATCATCAAAACAACACAGCCCTAAATTCTGCCAAATCCTAATTCAAGTTTTAACGGAAATTAAACATAACCAATTACACCATAAGCTCATAATTAATCCCTATCTTTATAACATGTTTATTATTCTTTAATTACAGATGTTATGAAACCCTTAATTATCATCATTAATAATTATTACATGTTTTAATGATAATAATTAACAAATAGCTGTTAGTTGAAAATACCTAAACCTTTGATTCTTGAACAACAAATCACCTAAGCTTGTATCTTGAATAAATAAAATTCTTTTTTTTTTTCTTGCTTGAGGAGTTCGATCGAGTTAAAAAATTTGAGGGTTATGAGTTATATATTTTATAGTGTGGGGAAAGGAATAGATAATTACCAAATTAGAATCCCTAATTATATAAAATTAGGTATTTCCCTAAATTTAGTGTCCTACTTGGATTAGGCTTTAGTCTTTTTTTTCTTTTTCTGTTTTTTTAAAATTAGTATTTACTTTCATGTATATAAAAAGTAATCTTTTATTAGTTAATTAATTACCTTCAATACCTTAAGTTTTTATAAAAACCTAAGCTAATTTGGTAAACCATTTTGCTTATAAACTACTTTCTAAAAATAACTTTTTATTTCCAAATTCACTTTCTATATATAGAAAGTTTACTACCAACTTCTATATTTCAACCACATTATTCCTTTCCCATATCACACACTTCCTATAAACGCTTAATCCTTAAAACATAGTACTGCGTTAGCAATGCATGCACAACGTTCTTTCTTATCCATTATCACCACACGTGAACGAATGGAATACTTAACACCAAACTCAAACACACTCAAACACGCCACCCCCCCGATCCCCTGCCTCTAAATGATATCAGCACATAATTACTAATTAGCCCACATATTTTCACATAGCACAACACTTACATAAATTAAAATGAACTCTTAGCCATTTCTAAAGGTTTAAACTAACCTGCTCAAATCACGGTTGTCACACGATGCCATATACTAATTTCTTGAATATTGAGGTAGGGAGTGAACTTGGTAAATAAATCTGCTAGATTGTCGCTTGAACGAATCTTTTGAACAATAATATCACCATTCTTTTGCAAGTCATGAGTAAAAAATAAAACTTCAGTGAAATGTGTTTGGTTATGTCACATTTAATAAACCATTCTTTTAGTTGAGCAATGCATGCCGTATTATCCTCATGTAAACTTGCTGGTCCTCATTTCCAGCATAAACACCACATTAGATTCACCTATATGTAGTATAACATTTCTTGACTAAATACATTCTTGGCATGCTTCGTGGATTGCCAAAATTTCTGCATTATTTAGATGAAGTAGATGCGATTGATTGCTTTACAGAAAATCATGAAAATTGCCAAGAGTATAGCCTTGTGTGATATACTTAATACCTATTTGATACCTACCAATATGAGCGTCAAACTTATATCCTGCATCTGCATAGCCAACTAATTTGTTTTGGATGAGTTAGTAAAATATAAGTCTATTTTTGTACCTTGAAGATATCAAAATATTTGCTTGATCTCATTCCAATGCCTCCTCGTGAGACATGAGCTATATCTTGCTAATAAGTTTAAAGAAATTTAATATATCCCAGTCTTGCATAAACTAAGAGAAACATCAAATGTATCTTATGTCACTTAAATAAGGTACTTCAGGACCAAGAATGTCTTCATCATCTTTCGGAGGTCGAAATGGGTATTTTTCTACATCAAGTGACCTCGTTGCTATTGGAGTGCTTAGTGAATGTGATTTATCCATATTAAACATTTTCTAAACCTTTTTCGTGTATGCTTCTTGGTGGACTAGAACTCCATCATCAAGATGTTCAATTTGCATTCCAAGGCAACACTTTGTTTTCCGAGACCTTTCTTCTCGAACTCTTTCTTTAATCATTCCATCGCCTTTGGAAGCTCCCCAGGAGTTCTAATTATATCAACATATACGGTTTATATTACGTACTTAGATTTAGAAAATGCATGCGCAAATAGAATCATTTTTATAGCCTTCTTTCAACAAATACTCGCTAAGGCGATTATACCACATGCCTCCTGATTATTTTAACCCATACAAGGACTTCTTCAATTTGATTGCATACTGTTTGTTAGGAATACAAAAAGTATCAGTCACTTTCAATGTATATAGTCATAGCTCGTAGATTTATCATAAGTAATGTTAGTAAGCTAAACGGGCCAACGACACATACTAATCCCATGTTTAAGCCCATGGCCGGTTAGTGCTTAAAGTATTTATACCCTCTCAACACATGAAGAGGGTGTTGGTTGTTCATTTTTCACATACACTTAATCTAATATTCTCTTCTTTATTTCTCTCTCTAAGTGTTCATCCAACCACCTCTTTCTCTCTCTAAAAGTCTAAACAAATTCCATACTATATGTGTTAAGATATTCTACAATTGGTATTAGAGCCATGGGGTGTTTGTGAAGGTTTTGTGTGCGTTTGTTACCTTTGTCTACTCGTTAGTGTGGTTCGAACCATTCAAGAGATTTTCATATTTTTTTGAGGGTTTAAAAATCATAAAGCTTTTAACTTTCTTCTTTATTTATTTTAGTTTAGGCTAGAAGTACAAGAAAATCTTTGAAAAACCATCAAAAATTTCATGTTTTTGAGTCTTTTTGGTT
Organism: Tanacetum coccineum; assembly: GCA_026074375.1. Lineage (NCBI taxonomy): Eukaryota > Viridiplantae > Streptophyta > Magnoliopsida > Asterales > Asteraceae > Tanacetum > Tanacetum coccineum. The sequence goes on along the minus strand of BQNB010014854.1, from coordinate 32,422 downwards.
AGAAAAAAGGTGTTTTGTTTTTTTTTTTTTTTTTTTTATACATGAATCTTGATTTCAAATTGTTCGTGTCAAAAATGTTAAGTTTGTGTTTTTTTAAGGTTTAATTGTCTTAGATAGGTTAAAAAGTACAAGGAAAAATCAGGTAAAACGTTCAAAAGTGAGTCTTTTTATGATTTTTTATTTTTGAGTTATCGAAGTTTTCTGTGCGAAATATAACTGAGGGCGATTTTATACGTGTTTTTTGTTAAGGGAATTTTAGTGTTGGTCAGGCTGGTTACGAGTTTTTCTCTTCAGGCAAATTATACGGATTTCCTACAGGCGATGTAATACGTTAATTTTCTAATGCGATTTATACATTAGTTTTCCTAAGCGCGATTTATACGTTTATTTTTCCCTACATGTGATTTATAACATATGTTTCTAAGGCGAATTATACATTTTCTCTAAAGGTGATTTATACGTTGCTCATTCTTCAGGCGATTTATACGTTGTTCCTTAAGGTGATTTATACACTTTACTTGGGAGAACTATACACTTTCATAAGGAGAATTATACGGTTGTTCTTTGATTTGTAAAATCCCGTGAAAACTTAATTTCCCGGTTTTATCAAGAATTATAAAATCCCATGTATTCCAAAGACTAAACTTCATTAATCAAACCTTACTTTTACACAATAACCTCCAATCACTGTATGATCATTTTATCTTATCACATTAAATAATGGATTCCAATTTTTCCTCTTGGAACAAAGAATTCTCTTGCTGAGTATAGATTACTTCTCGGTGTGACAATCGTCTTTCCACCTATGTTGGAAAGGACTTGTATGGATTCTTGGAAATTCGAAGAGGAAATTACATTGCAAAATAGAGAGCACAGAAGAATGATACTTGAATCAGTTGAAAATGGTTCACTCATTTGGCGTACAGTTGAAGAGAATGGAGTGATCAAAACAAAGAAATATGTTGAATTATCTGCTACTGAGAAAATTCAAGTTGATTTTGATATGAAAGCTACCAATATCATTCTTCAAGGTCTACTAGCTGATATCTGTTCACTTGTGAATCATCACAGAGTTGCTAAAGATTTATGGGAGAGAGTTCAATTACCGATGCAAGGTACCTCTTTGACTAAGCAGGAAAGAGAGTATAAGTTGTATGATGCATTTGATAAGTTTACTCACATCAAGGGGAAACACTTCACAAGTATTACTTGAGATACACTCAACTAATTAATGTAGAAACTTACAATAGAAATTGTGCAATTTCAAGTTAACAACATACGTTTTTAAATGTCTTCCTCCGGAATGGAGTAAGTTTGTGATTGATTGTCATTTTCGTGAAGGATTTGCCATACTACCAACTTTGGATCACTTCATTCATTATCTTGAACACAGAAACTTCATGCAATGAGTCCGTCTTTGCGTGAACGACATCACCCCCCCTCGCCCCACCACCAAATAAATAGAAAGACTCCACTTGCATTGTTGCAATATCAGCAGACGACACCACCTCACTTCAACACTTATCAGTCTTCATACAACAATCCTCAGCTTCAACAACAATTTTCACCAACTCAATATGGATCAATTCATCCCACTCAACATTACTCATCTACTTATCCATCACAACCTTAATTCAATTATTTCCATCCGTTCCACCTCATATCCATATCAGTTTCACATGACATCATCATCCTTATCTGTTCCACCCAAATTGCTTATCAATTACCTCAAGTTACTACACAACCAATGACTGAGTTACCTCTTGTGGACTCAAGTTTTGTTGTTCCTATATATCTCAGGATATGAATCCTTTGATTTGTCTCAACAAGGCAATGACTTTCTAACAGTTGTAGCTTCCTTCAAGGTTCCCTCACCAATAATCAACTTGAATGTCATCAAACTAGAATCCAGACACTATTCAAGATGGCAGGGTCACAGTGCAACAAGTTCAGAGGAGACAAGGTCAAAGTTATTTTGGTACTAGTTATAAGAGTAATGCTACTAGTTCTGGGAGAAACAATGCAAGTGGACAGGCAAGGGTTGTTAATGTTATAATGTCAAGGTGAAGGACATATGGTAGGCAATGCATCAGCTAAGGACCAAGGAATGCAAATGGTAAAGGAAAAAGCAATGTTAGCTAAAGCTCAGGAAGTTGGACAAATTTTAGATGAAGAGCAGCTCGCATTTCTTGCAGATCTAGGGGTTCCAGATGGTCAAGCTGTTCAGACAATCATTCCAAACAATGTTGCTTTTCAGACTGAGGATCTTGATACTTATGATTCTGACTGTGATGATATCTTGAATGCAAAAGCGGTTCTCCTGGCCAAAATTTCCAACTATGGTTCTGATGTTATCTCAGAGGCACCTCATTGTGAAACCTATCTTAATGATATGGAAAATCAAAGTGTGCATGCAATGCAGGATTTTGAACAAACACCAGTTGGATAATTTTATAGATAATGAGATACATAGTGATAGCAATATCATTCCGTAATCTCAATATCTGCAAGAAACACAACATGCAAATGTTCAAGATACTAATTTGTAGGCACAATAAGATTCAATGATCTTATCTGTGATAGAACAAATGTCAGAACAAATGATTAATCATGTAAATAATTAGGAAAAGGCTAATAAGGAACAAAATAGTAAATCACTAACCGCTGAGCTAGAGACTTTAAGAATGAGTAAAAACTTTTGAAGAACGTCTTAATATTGATTTAAGTAATGTGAAAAATGATTGATTCTTAAATAGATGATTATGATTAAAAGAGAAGCTTGCGTGGAAAGAACATGTTGATCAATTGAGCAATTTGTGTCTAAAACAAATCAAGAAAAAGGAATTGTTATTTGCAAACACAACAAAGAATTTTCAAAAGTGAATCATAAGAAAAGAAGATAAAATATCTGGAAATGATATTGATTTGGTATAGTAGATACAGGACTTGATATTATTATTTTTAAAGTGGGTATCAATCTGCTCAAACAGTGCACCGTGTTAACTAAGCCATATCCTTTTATGATAATATACATAAAACAAGCTCTATGTTATCTAAAATCTGTTTTCTTAAGAAAGTCTCAGCGGAATTAATACATCCTGTATGATGGTATGTTATTTTGCTAACATGTTGCTATGCCTGGATTGCTGATGAGGAAACATTGATTTGGAAGAGAGAGTTCGATCAAAAATGTCTGGAAAAAGCAAGGATCCACGAGGCAATTAAACAAAACATCTTCTCATACACCTATTTTATTATGAAATATTAAATAGAACTATCTGATGATTTCTGGGGAAACTTTTTACTCCACATAAGGAATTGCCGGTCGGAACAAGCCTTTGCTGTTGCGTATGTCCAATCCTACCAGTAAACCTTCTGATGCATCCCCTGTCAAAATAGAAGCTCCTAAGGAACTTCCTAAGGTTAGCTTGGTGAATGAAAGCCTTAAAAAGCTTAAATTTCACCTTGTCAGGTTTGACAATGTGGTGAAGATAAGGACTACACCTGATGCTCGTACAGAAGGTGAATGGTGGTTTGAACATACGAAAGTTGTTTTTAACAATGAAATTATTCCATTTCTAAAATTTTTAAAACACATTAGAGATCTTCAAAATGAAATAATGGAAGTACAAACAGTTTTTGTCATGGACGTGTGTTCAACAGTTTCAGTGACAAACAATGTTTGTGAAAATGCTAAGAAAATAAAATTACTTTTTGGAAAATGATCGACTCTTACAACAAATCATGTCTCAAGATGTTCTTTTAACTGTGATGAATTCTATGTCTTTGATTGGTGAATCTGTGAATATGGATAGAAAGAAAAATGAATCTTGTGATAAGTGTTTCAATCTTGAGGCCATCTTATTGAATCACAAATTGTGCATAATGATCTTTTGAAAAGTTACTCACAACTTGAAAAACATTGTATTTCTCTTGAATTGTCAATACAACTTAATAAAGAAATTTTTCAAAAAGATAAATCTTGTAATAATCAAAATGCTCTCGAAATTCCAGAATTTTTTGAAAATAATGATTTGAAAGCTCAGCTTCAAGACAAAGACAGTACCATTTGTAAGTTGAAGGATATTATCAAATCAATGAGAGAAAAGTCAAGAAAGAAATGTCAAAGTTGTTTATTGTGAAATAGAGACCAAAAATGTGGAACTTAGAGAATAGTGTGGCAAAATTGCTTTCGGAAAATGAGCATCTTTGTAATGAAATTAATCATGTTGAAACAGGTTTTTAAAGAGCAGTTTGACTCAATTAAAAAGACACGTGTTCATACTAAAGAACAAAGTGACTCTTTAATTGATAAACTGAACTTAAAATCTGCAGAAAATGAGGATTTAAAAGCTCAAATTCAAGATAAGATTTTTGTGATAACGTCATTAAAAAACGAGTTACGAAAAGTAAAAGGAAAAGAAATTGTTGATATTACTGCCACATAATACAATCTACCTACACTATTGTTCCAGGATGTTCAAGCTAGACTTAGAAAACTTTTGGCTCTATGTTTTTGCAAAAATAGGGAAAGCTCACATAGATTACCTTAAGTCTGCACTCAGGATACAAGCTTATATTCTTCGGGGAATAGTTCGAACAAGCTAAAGCAGAAAACTTTTTCGATAAAGAGTTAGGGGGTTGTTTTTTTATAACTTAATGGATGTTTGGTAATAAATTCTATGCACAGGTAGTCAATATATGTTTCATTTTGCTTAATATAAAAAGATTTCCTAAGTGGGAACGGGTAAAAAAAGTCCACCCTCTCTCAATCAGAAACATTAATTTTAATATAAAGTCTATTTTACCCTGTATTATTTCTTTTAAATTCTCCTTATCTTCACCTAACCTTTCTTCTTCCTCTTTCTACCTACCATTTTTTCTTCTTTTCCCAATCAAAGTCTCATACTTCCACCTGTGGATCATTATAAACAATAATTGTGTAGTAGTTTAATTGATCAAGTTGCATAAAGACAAATAACAAAAAACATTGGAAAGTTTCAACATTGTTATGATGTTGTGCGGCGGAGACGGTGGTGCATGTGGTTTTTGATAACGATGGCGGGATTGATGGACGTTGTGTTCAAAGTCATCACGCATCCACAATTATGTATGTCGCCGGCTTCACACTACCAATCCGACCCTTCCTTCACCACCTCTGTTCATTTGTCTTCTTAAAATCTAGATCCAAAAACGAAATGGGGTTGTAATCCAAATGTGATGTGTGGTTATGTAATTTGATGCAAATAAAAATTGGAGTTTTTAATTTAGGGATTGTGATTGATAAATTGGGTTTTTTTAAAGGAATTAAAGGGTTTATTTGGTAAACTTTGATTGATAAATCGAGGATTACATGAGGTCATAATCCAAATATTGATGCTGTAATCTGACAGGTGATTGATATAAAGGGTTTGTTCTTATTTTCATTCAATCTATATAATATATACATGGGCAAAATAGGAATTTACTAATATTATGATGCTTCATTAAGCATGAAAAAGAAACACCATTTTTCTAAAGCCTTTTGTTACCAATAAGTAACATTTACTAAAAAGGATGTCATATCCAAACAGAAAGAAAAAAGAAACATGCCCTTAGACTTTGCCTGTAAGCATGCCCAACAAATTCAGGAGTTGCTTGTATATGTTCGAGACACATGAGCTAATGCGATTAATCTTAGTGCAAAAAAGGTTATTGTCACACCCAAAAACAAGGTCAAGAAAGTTAGGTTTGCTGAACCTCTCACATCCTCAAGTAACATTTACCAGGTAGAGTCTCTCAAAAATCAGATTTAACACACTGTGTTGGCTCCTACAGGATTAAAGTGTTCTATAGTAATTGCGGATCAACGCCTACAGGCAATAAAAAGAATGGATCGGATCTAGCGAACGACAAGTCAGGAAATGAAGAATAAAAGTAGAAGCCCACTAGAAAGTTATAAATAAGAATCATGTTGTTAAACCTATCGTGTTTATTAATGTTATGATTCACTAATAAATGGAATTCTGAACCTACTAGTGCTCTTGTATGATATCTATGTTTTATTGGTGTTCATGTTAAGTGTTTTCTTGATTTGTAGAAATGTGAATAGTCGTGCTAAATCTGCTAAGAAACATAAAAAATAAAATATTTGGAAACCTACGGGTCATGTATTCACTAAAGTAGGACTTAAGTGGAAACCAACAGGCGGAGCTTTCACTATAGTTGGTAATTTGTGCCTTTAATAGGATCATTCAAGCTATACATTAGTGCCTCCTAAAAAAACCACTTGCCACTCAGTTGAAACACTAAAACCAGATCTTAAAGTCTATAGCAGGTGATGACATCAAATAACGTCTATTTTATAGCATCATTTATCCCACGATATTAACCCATTTTGTATAGTTATTGCAAGAATTGTTAAGTAATGGTTTATATTGAGAATTGGCAGAGTTATTTGGAGTACTTTGGGGGGGTGAATATTAGCAAAAGGCGGGCTTTTGGAGCTTAAATAAAGATATTTGAAGATTACTATTCTAAAGACCAATACGCCGTATCCATCAAGAAAAAGATATGACGTATCCGTGCCTGCACTCACCAAAGACCACAAAGGAATAAAGCCTATTACGCCATATCAGAAAGTATTCAATAACGTTGTATCGAAGATATTGTATGTGAATAATATTTTGGAAGACTATCAAGCGTTGGTCCCTACTCCAAAAAATCCCAAAAGTCAATTTTCAGAGGAGAAAAATGTGCAGTAGAGGTCGAGCATACGCTATCAATTCATAGGAGAAAACGTGGTAATTCTATAACTTTAGTATTCATTCAGTTTTGGTTTCATTCGTTAACTCGTTAGTTTACCATGGCTATATATAGTGCTTTTCGTTTTCATTATGAGTTTAAAGCTAATACATTCGGGTATTAGCCATTTTTATGAAGATCTGATTGTTTGGTATTGTTCATCTCGATTTCTGGTATTTATCATTGGAATTGTTTATATATATCAATTTATACTTGTTTAACGCTTTTTGTATGCGATACTATTATTCAACTGATCTGTGATACGGACCAAGTAATCTAGAGTCTAGGATAGCTCTCCATATAGTAATTTATACATCTAGAATCATAGGATCACAAATATTGTCCTTCTAAATCTATGTCTAGGATACGCTTCAGGCTTAACTAGTTAATTGGATATTACCAGTGGTTTATTGATCGTGTTGACTAGCAGGTGAACCTAGATAATTAACAATTACATTCTGATTCCTTTGATAGTTGGAAAGTGGAAACTATAGTGTATAAATCGGCATTAAGCGGTAAGTGGGTATGTAAAGTCTCTATGAGCTAGGTTTAACAAGATCACCATTGCATTAATCCCTAGAGTTGATTAATAATCAGCAAATAAGGTGCTTTATCTGGGATGCTTAATTGTGACAGAATTAATGTGTCTAGTCTTAGGATGATGTAACGCCTAAGTCTTAAGAATGATATACCGCCTCGAGAGAAGAAATCATTGCACTAAATAAACATACCAACTTTCTAATCGGATTAATGATGGTTAATACAGTTTTCTTATATTTGGATCGACCGCTCTTTTATCTTTTGTTTGTTTACTTGCATGGGTTAAAGTGCCTTGAATTGATTGTAGTCACCAACCAAACCGTGCCAGTCTCTCAGGCTGAAAACCCCCTTTTCCTGTTAGATATTAGGATTAGGACAGTATAGGTTTTTAAAATAGGATCAATTAAACATAGATTAGATAACCAAGATATTAATTAATAATAGATTTAACTTGCTTCAAGGGTTCGACTCCCCTTCTTACATGTAACTAACTTCAAAATATTAAGTATTTTGAAATAGAAAAGTTAAAGCTAGTAGATCTAAATGATTAAGCTATTTCAATAAGACTAAAAAAAACTAAATTAAAAGGTTTTGGAAAAATAAGATAAAACATTAAGCTAGAAAAAAATAAGCAATCAAAAATAAGATAAAACAAGCTAGTCTAAATAAGCTATGGAAGTAGCTTATTAGAATATAAGCTTAAGAGATCGGATCAAAAAAATAAGCTATAAGAATGAGCTTATTTAGAAATAAGCAAAAGAAATGGAGTAGAAGAATAAGCATAAGAAAATAAGCAAAAAGAAATAATGAGGATTAATAAAAACCAAACTTAATAAAAAAAACATCTTCATTCATAAGCTAAAAAGAGTTGATTATAATAAGCTAGATAAGCTATAAAAGCTTTTACAATAATCCCAAAATAAGCTACATTATTCTACTCCTACTCCTAAAACTATACTACTCTACTATTTTGATCTAAAAACTAATTCCCCCATTAGCTGCTGCGTCTTGTTGCTTATATAGCCCAAGCCCAATGAGGGTATTTTCGTAAATTCCATACCTCCACCGCCTTTAAACATTGCCAATGATTGGCTACATATTTGCGTTCCTCGTATACAAGAATAATCACTAGATCCACCATTTAGGAGCTGCCACGTGTCATTCTAGAAGCAATCATTGTGGTTCGGGTGTCCCGAGCCAACAACCGAGCCTCTCCCGAGCCTCTAACCATACCCAAACCTCCACCTCAAGCCCGAACCTGCAGATATTATATAACAGATAGTAGTGCCACGTGTCACCACGTGAGTGGTGCCACGTGGCCTATAAGTCCACCGTCACCGGCACTACCACCGAACCACCGGTCAATGACGGTCAACGGTGGCGGTCAACGATGGCCCACGACGGTCAACAGTGGCAAATGACGGTCAACGGTAACAAATCATCGTTGACCACCGCCGTCCACCGGTCAACCACCGATCAACGATGGTTGACCGCTAGTCAACGGATGGGCCAGGGTGCCACGTGGATCCACGTGTCAGCCACGTGTGTCCACGTGTCTTGCCACGTGGCCGAGGAGTTAATAGCAAGAATGGCAACAGCAGGGCTCGAACTTATGACCTTTAGGTCACAAACTCAAACACTCCCACACTTACCATCTGCTCTAGCCTCGTCCATCATAATATTTAGGAAACAATATTCCTTTTATGCTATTAATGGCCCATATCAGATTTATAATATATAAAAGGTTCAATTAAGGTGTCATAGGGTTCAATTAAGAAAGGTTTAAGGGGAAAGTAAGGTATTGATAGACTCGTAATTTCGTCCTCTTTTCAATGGTGTGATCGTGGAATATTAACGACTTTGTTTAAACCTCGATAAACGTAAAAACGTCATCGAAAGTCACCCAAAAATTCCCCTTTTTGCTTCATTTTCAATCTTTTGTACTTGTAAAACATAAAAACACAATACAAACATATTTGCAAGATAATTACTCATATTTTAGTATTTAATCCATTTTAATGTGTTTTCTGGGGTACAAATGATGTGTGTTTAAGCACACATCAACTCTCTTTCCCTTTTCTTTGGTAGGATTCCTTAAAATGTCCAAAGGATCCATGACACATTCATGGAATGTGAACCTAGCAAGTAGGACAATGGATTGAGGGTTTTTTTGGAGGATGTGATTGTAAAGACGAGTCAAAAGCATAGCAAATGACATGGGACCATCTCATTTATTTTTGACTTCCTCCATTCGATAGAGAATCAGTGAAGTGAAGTTGAACTTTCTTTTGATGGTTAAGTAGTAAAGCATGTATGCAGTACATGCATTTACTCGATTTCTCTTGCCAAGGGAGAAATTTTTTTTCCTTAAAGAACAGTCCCTATCCTCTTAAATCAGGACAAATATTGTCAATGTGGAGTTTGTTGGGGCTTCTTTAAAGTTGATTTTGAGTGGTTCTAGGAATGGTGATGTTATTTCTGACGAGGTCATGCTTAGGTCTAAAGAAACTACTATTGGGAGGATCATCAAGAGAGTTTAATGAATGACCATTCGCTTTGTTATAAAAAGTTTCTAGGGCTATATAAAGATTGAAAGGATTTGAGAGTGTTAAGAGAATTTAAACTTAAATGTGAATTGGACCAAGCTTAAACTTAGGTTGGACGTTCCTCCTTATCTCTTTTGACTTCAAGACCATGATAGAATTCGACTACAAATCCAGGACAAATGGGTTCGTTTTTAGATGAGAGTGAGAAAAGGGGCTCTTCGATGGCTTTTATAGGTGAAAGGATGGAAGATGTTATTTGCTAACTAAAGGACAGGATAGCAAACGACCTCTTCCTTCCTGGACATTCCATGATTCAAGAGTCACTGGTATGACTCCCTATGATCTTCATTCTTTTTTCTTGATGCGATGATTTCTAGTTAGAAATATGCTTTAGGTTACGTTTGTAATCCATTGGTTAAGTATATGTCATCATTAACCTATAGGTAAACGAAAATAACTAAATAATGACTAAGAGGAAATTATATAGACATTTTTAACAGTGTTGACTGTGCCATATGGACGTTAATGTGGTGTGCAGTTTTTTTTGACTCAAAATAAAAAGAAACTTAGTGTTTAATACTATTCAATAAGCACACTTTAATGCACACCTTGTTGATATTGAAGTATGGAACAAAAAATGTTTATGCAATTAAGCATCTTGTTAAGAACATCTCATGAGCCAAAGACATGAAAACAAGGTTTTTGCGTGGGTATTAAAATGTAGTCTAAACCAGAATACTTGTTTTGTAATGATTTCTAGACGTGAGGTTATGTTCAAAAGATCATAATTTGGGGGTTTTTGGCGACAATTTATTTGTAGCGATAATCACATTTAATTTTGCAACGCACCTCGCGAAGTTTCTGGTCGATGTTAGTTGGGGTGGTAATGGTCTTGAAGTGAGTAGTGTGGCGGTTGGTTGGGGTGCATAACAAAAAAAAAAAAAAAAAAATAAAAAAAAAAAAAAAAAAAAAAAAAATAAAAAAATACAAAAAAAAAAAAAAACTACAAAAAAATGAATTGATCTGTACATAAAACTGATGAAGTTAGTTTTCTTTGGGGACCCAAGCCATTACTGACTTGGATCTGCCTCGTGCATCAATGTAATTATATTTGTTGAAAACCATTGATGCACCATTGGGTTTGATGGGTCTCCAAACCCAACATGCTGAGGGCTTAACAGCATTAAACCCCCTTGCCCTGACAGTATTAACAGTTGATCTAAATGGCCTACCAGTATTAAACCTTTGATTAAAACACCAGTTTGTTAATTTTGTTCTCTTGTAAAAGGGCATGTGAACAGTTGATTGTGCTTGATTTTGAAAATATGTCCTTGGTCTAGCACAATGAATTGTTGATTTGGGGTGAGCAGTATAAGAAGGCCTAACAGTCTTAAAGGACCTAGCAGTACTAAAAGGTCTACCAGTGTTAACAGACCTAACATTTATAACAAGTCTTACAGTATTAACAGATTTTAGGCCAGTCTTCATTAAGACTGCTCTTGGAGCCATATGTTTGTGTGCACTGGAATGAGAGGTTTTAGAATAGTAGTCATTATCCTTTTTGTTATAATTATTTCCACTTACTATTCTTTTCCTCTGTTGGTTGGCACAGCTTTATTGAATGTGATCAAAACTTCCACAGATTGGATTTTTTACCATTCCAATTCCTTTGGTTTCCCCTAGGTCTTTGTGACCTGTACATCTCTGCATACCTAACTGACCTTTTAACTGGTTTTTCAGGTTTAACAAACTCTTTCTTAGTAGCAGTAGGAATAACAGTTTTCTTTTCAACCTTAGGGTTAGGCTCATCATTATCCTCATCATCTGACACCCAATCTTCAATGATTGGAGCATCATTATTCTCTCTAACTTTCTTAGGTTCTACTTCCCTAACATGATTAGCAGGATAGAAAAACTTTTCTTTCCAATCTTTGTCTACCTTAAGTGAAGACTTAACAGAGCTAGTTTCAGTATCAGTTATTTGATGTTGTTCCAAAGAGTCATCAGTATTCTCCTTAGAATTATCTGACTCTTTATCACAACCAATGGTAGGCTTTAAACTAGAATCCCTAGGACCATACTCATTTACCTCAGGTTCTTTGAATTCTTCAAGACCTGAATAAGATAAATCTAAAGGTGTTGGTCTATTAAGAATCAAAGGATGAGGTGAGGGGACAACATTATAACCAAAACCCTTTTTGCTCTTGTCAGTTATCTGACTTGCTAACAGCTGTTCTAAGTCTTTTGCAGATTTATCAAACTTTGCAATCTTAAACTCAAACCCCTCCTTTTCTTGTTTAACTTTTTCAAGTTCATCCCTAAGTAATCCCATCTGATATTCTTTATGACCTACACTTCTTTTAAGTAGAGCAATTTCCTTAGAAAAAAGAACTTCATGTTCTCTATATTTAATAATTTGTTCTTCTAAAGTTGCTAAACCTCTTTTGTATGTAGCTGCTTTAAAACCAGTATCATCTAATTTAACAAGCAAATCATCATACTATTTCTTTAGAGCTTCATAGTTTGTCAGACAAGTTTTAGAGCAAGATTTGTCATTATTTACCTTAGAGTCTGAAAGAGCCATAGGAGCCATCTCTTCCTTGTGAATATAGAGTTCTTCTTGATGATATCTTCTAGATCAAAGTTTCTCAAAGCACAGGCTCTGATACCACTTGTTGATCCCACGCCTTGATCGATTCTTTACCTTGTAAAGAGTATGTTACCTTGGATAAATCCAAAATAACAATAGTAGAAACTTTGTGTGTATATCAAAGAGTATGCGGAATCTACTCTTTAATACTCTAGAAGATATATCAATGAAACAGTAGATATGAATGAACAAAAATGCTTCAATATTATTAATGATAATAATACGAGTACTCTATCTTAGTACTAGGGTTACAACCTTGAAGCTATTACAATGAGATGCTGTGTAGGTATGTGTATGATAATGAGATGATTGAGATTTATGAGATAATAAACTAGATGCCCTAGGATCTCCTTTTATACACCAAGGAGTCCTAATGAGCTTACAATACTTTCCTAAATATTTAGTCAAATATATTAAATACAATGACTAAATATTAAATACTTTCCTAAGTATTTAGTCAAATTCTCAATCAGCATTAATCTCTTCAATCATCATTAATCTTCAGTCTTCTGTTTGACTAATCAGCATTAACTTTAGTCAATTAGCATTAACTTCAGTTGAAATGACCGAAGCACCTTTCAGGCTAGCATTAACTTTCTCAACAATAGAGAAATCTTTGTACCCAGCAGTAGTAAGTTCTTCAATAGTCTTAAGTTAGTACAGGCAGTACTAACTTACTCTAGCAGTATTAACTGACTGATTTAGTACTGGCAGTTGTAATCTTGAGCAGTACGAACTATTTTCTTCTAGCAGTACTAACTGTTGGCTTTGTAGTACTAACTCATCCCTTGGCAGTACTAACTCTGAAGTGTTTAATTCCAAACATTTAGGGTGTGTTTCATTTTTTTTGTCACCACAACGGATGCGTTTGGTTGTTCATATCGCACCAGCGGGTGCGTTTGGCTTTGGTAACTAATTCACGAAAAGGGTGCGTTTGGGTTTAACAACCCATAAAGGGTGTTTGTTTTCTGTGTTTAGAGCTTTCTGGGGGTGTTTGTGTCGCTGGACAGCTAACCCCAAACTGGGGAGTTAGGTTCTGTGATAACATACAATAAGAGTGCGTTGGTGTTTTTGAATTGGTAGTGTTATAAACTGCCAAACAGGGGCCGTTTTGGTTATGTGTGTTAACAGCCCATAAGGGTCTGTTTGGTTTTGTGGTTAACGACCCCATAAGGGTATGTTTGGTTTTGTTATATTTGTCTTATTAAAATGTTTGTTTGATTTCGTTTAGATATATATATTGAAACAAGCGGATAATTTGCAACACGGATTGTTTTAACAAATGGGGAACGTCTGTTTTGTTGAAAATTGGGTTACGTCGTTATAAACGATAGGGCATGCGAAATTATAAAAATTTATATACTTAGTATTATTCGTTTAACACTTCTATTATTTTGGAAACCCGATAAAGAGGATTGAGTCATAGTCTTAAGATTTTTATTATAATGATACAATAAACCGGTAAATAAACGAAAACTATACTTTTACAAACGAGACAACTAGTTTAGTTAAAACGTGCAACGAAACACTAAATTATAAAATATTATTTTATAATTCCCGACTAATAAATAAAATAATAAGTTTTGTAAAAACTTTAAAAACGTCCTTTATTCAATTCGTAACTTTAAAAAACGTTGATTGCTTTACTTTTATGTATGAACTTTTATTAATGTAATTAGTGACTTTTGAAAACGTGTCGAATTATATTGTTACCATTAGTTTCTCGCGCTTCTTATATAATACTTGTAAAGTATTATATATTGTGACTTATTCTTTTGATTGTTTGTCTTTGTTATATAATTCACCATATGAATTATATACTTGGTCATTTTTTTATTATGTAATATATACGGAATATATTACATACCTTGCATTTGCTTTTTGATTTATTTTATTTAACCAACCACCAAACTAATCCAACATGAAATCCAAATCCTTTATCAACGTTTCGCATTGACGTACTCATCCATCGGAAAATCCTAATTCATCTTAATAAGCTAGTAGGACTTAGCCGTTAAGTTAAGCTACATCTTCTTGGTCGAGCCGTTTTGTTTTTGTTCTCGTTTTGGGGTTGGATTGTGATCATTTTTGCCATTTCTGCTAGTTGCTCTGCAACATCAAGGTGAGTTCATAGCCCCACATTTTACTTGTTTTATATATACTTTAATACTTTTGGGGTGAGAAACGTGCTCATTTACAAAATCGTTTACATTACTGAATTTCAAACCCGTATACGTTGATTACAAACTTGTTTACTTGATTTATATCACACTCGTTTTTACTTATGGATTTATGTACTTTAAGCTTTTACGAAAACGTTGATTACTTTTACATTGGTCACAAGTGTTTTCTGTTAGCGTTTCCTGTTTATGTGTTGCCTAAGTTTGCTTACAAACCCACTACTGCCCAAATTATCATGGAACTAGTTTATTCTTGACGGAGAGACGGTTGAGGGAGCGCGAGTGAATAAATAGATCTATTAGGACTAATTATCCCTATCCGGGTGAGTAGCGCTCACTGTTCGAGTTTACCAAGAACAAATAGATATATGTCATGTCGATGTACGTTATGGTGGTCTTTGGTTTGGGACACCGGTTAAGGGCAGGAATACTATGTGACATGATGTAATATGCCCTGTTGATTATTAGCTTCAGTGTCATAAGCTTAGCATAACAGTAAATACTTTTTATGTGATGCTGTATCTGGTATAGCTTATGTCCGCATGCGTTTTGAATCTGTGGATTTCTCCCTAACTCCACACTACTTTGGTTGAACATTTCCAATTACTAAACACTTTTCATAATACTTTGAGTGAAGCTGTATTCACTAAACGTTTTTTTATCCTCGTAAATGTTTTACTTAAACCTATGAATTCACTCAACTTTATGTTGACCGTTTTTGCATTTTTGTCTAGGTGAATGCTTTTGGACTTCTTGTCGTCTATGTGGAGTTTAAGCTAGCAAAGTGATACCCTATTTCAAGACTTATCAAATTATCATACTCGTTGTCTTTTGAAAAACATAAATTTCGCTTCCGCTATCTTCTAAAAGTAAATCATACTTTCGCAAATGTTTACTTTCTTTTAAATCTTGTGAAACCTATCTATTTTTAAATAATGCAACGAGTTATGATTTTCAAAACGTCCATTAGTGGTCGTTCTCTTGTGCCTTGTGTTCGAAGTATGATGAAGTCACGCCCTCGGACTCGTATTCCGTCCAGGCCCCGTCTGGGGGTGTGACAGTTAAGGGGGTAACCATAGGGACCTTGGTACGATTAAGACGTCTTATAAATCGTTACTAGGAAATCGTGAAATTGGATTGTATTGGATTGGATTGTATTGGATTGGTTGTGCATGCTAGCCTGTATGATAGTTCACTTATTGTCTTGCAATATTTTCTTTATTATCACAGTAATGTGCAGTTTGGATTTTATATCATGTCTTAAACCTATGACTCTCACCAACTTTATGTTGATGTTTTAAGCATCATTTTCGGGTGAGTATCGTGATGATAAGAAGGATGTTAGGAAGAGTGACTAGAGAGACACTAGGCATTACTTGTGGAGTTGTTTTTTCTAGTCTTTTCATTTATGACAATTGTTTTGCTTGATACTTGTTTGTTGGAGATTGTTAGTATTTTGATTTTTTTTCGTGTACGACATTACTTTAGTAATGCAAGACTCCTTTATCTTGTGTTGGGTATTGTCATGACACATAGTGTCCATTTGATTATTTTCTTCATTTAGATTTCTCTATAGTAGACACCATTGTGTTGTGATGATATCCATGATGTTACGCCTCATGTTTTCGCCTAGGCGGGGTGTGACAATTTCGCCTTTCAACAACACCATTTTGTTGTGGAGTTCGCGCAACCGATGTTTCATGAGAGATACCGACACTCTCATGGTAGTTAAGTAGAGTTTGATTTACAAACTCAGTTCCATTATCTGTACGGATGTTTCTGATAGTGGCGTTCAATCTAACGTGTATCATTTTCAGAAACTTGATTATAAAATCAGGATCTTCATCCTTTGATGCTAGAAATTTACCCATGTGAACCGAGAGTAATCATCCACAATGATGAGGATGTACCTTTTTTTATTTACACTTGTAACACGCATAGGCCCACAAAGATCCATGTGCAGAAGATATAGTTTTTCATGATTGGTGTCTTCAGATTTGGGTTTATGTGATTGTTTCTTGCTTTTTCCAATCGCACATGCAGCACATAAGTGGTCTTTCATATTTAAGCCTGGGAAGACCACGTACTAGACTTTGTCTGGCTAAATGGTTAATATCACTAAAGTTCAAATGGAACAGACTATGATGCCATAACCATGACTTAGTCTTTGTGGCTTTTGACAAGAGACAGATTGGAGAAGATGCCATCATATCTCCAATGGGCAAAGAATACAGGTTAGTTCCTCGAGATCCTAAGAGTAAATCAACACCTTCCAGATTATGAACGAAACATGTGTGTTTTCTGAAAGCTACTTTAAGATCCGAGTCACAAAATTGACCAACGGAAAATAGATTGTGTCCAAGTCCTTCCACATAATAAACCCTTGAAATTGTGACATTCCCTATCTGATAATCACCATACCCCATAATCTTCGCAACTTGGTCGTTACCGAATTTGACAATATCGAGAATTTTATGAATGAAATTGGTGAGCTCAGAGCAATCTTCGATCATGTGCTTGGAGAATCCGGAGTCCAAATACCACAGAACAATTTGGACAACCTCATAAACAACATATGAATCGTAACTAGACAAATTGGACATAAGAACTTCCTTGGTTGTAGAGATCTCGTCACAATCAGAATTATACCCATCCAAGTTATCTGCTTGATAAGCGACATTGTGTGTAATGACTAACTATGAAACTAGACCTTCTGCAATACCTGGATCTGCCAAGAATTCCAATTTTTCTTCATTAAGAACTTTACCATTTCCTTGTGCTTCAACCAATAGAACTTTATCTCTTAACCACGTGGCATCCTTTTTCCTTTTTGGCTTTAGGCACTGTCTTGCCATATGACTTTCCCCTTGGCAATTAAAACATTTCACAACCCTTTGTTGACCTGAATTATTCCCTCCTGTTCCAAAAGTATTAGCTCTTGTTCCTAAAGTATCGGCAAGATAAGAATTTGGTCTCCCCTAAAGTGGTTGAACAGTTACCCTTCCATCATGAATAGTTGCTTGTTGTCTTGGGTTGGAGGAAGTTCTTAGCTAATTGTTGGTAGATAGGAAACGAGATGTGACAATAGTAGACAGGAATGACATCATCTTGTTAATGGCATCAATAGGGTCATCACCTTGCTTAAACACAAGAACTGTTAGACCAGAGTCTATCTGAGGAAATTCAGCGAGATGTGTTTGTTGATTAACTATGGAGACAGTATATTCAATTTGAGGAACGGATTGTGGCTGTGGATAAGCTCTCTGTTATGTGGATATGGATGAGTAAGCATTTGGATACGGTGTTGACGGATAAGTGATTGCAAGAGGTGTGGATGGATAAGTAGTTGAGTAATGTTGTGTGGGATGAAGTGATCCATATTGAGGAACTTAGATGGTTGACTTAACTACCAAAAATATTGTTTAAAATGATGATTGTTGTATGAAGAACTCGAACAGTGTTGAAAGTGAGGTGATGGTGTCATCTAATGATTAGCCAAATAGTTTTGGACAAAAGTGGATCTTGATTGCGGTCACGCATAAGACGGACTTCATTTGCGTGGAGTTCGTGTTGTTCAAGATATGCATGAAGTTGGTTAAAGTTGTCAGTATGCAAATAATTTACAAGCTTGACATCATTCACAAACTTACTCCATTAAGGTGGAATACTATTTAAGAAGTTGCTATTAACTTAAAACTGCTCTATTTTCATTTTGTAAATGTTCATGCCATTGATCAGCTGAGTGAATCTCAAGTAATATTGATGAAGTTATTCCCCCTTGATGTCGAGGGAAACTTATCAAATGCATCATATAGTTTACACTCTCTTTCCTGCTTTGTCAATGAGGTACCTTGCATTAGTAGTTGAACTATTTCCCATAGATCCTTTGGCAACTGTATGATGATTAACCAATGAATAGATATCAGATGGTAGACCTTGAAGAATGATATTAGTTGCCTTCATATCACAATCAGCTTGAATTTTCTCAGCAGCAGATAATTCAGCATATTTCTTTATTCTGGTCACCCTATTTTCTTCAATCGTAGGCCAAATAAGTGGATCGTGTTCAACTGATTCAAGTATCATTCTTCCATGCTCTTTGTTTTGCATGTATATTTCCATTCTACTTTACCAACAATCATACAGGTCATTGTCCAATATTGGTGGACAATTGTCAGCACCAGAGAGTATCATGTACTCAGCAAGAGTATTCTTTTGTCCGATTGGAATCATTGAATCCATTTTGATTTGATATGTGATAAGATGAAAGATCATCGTTAAGTGAGGTACGGTTGACGTGTTAAGGTGAGATTTGATTAATGTGATTGAGTCTTTGGAATACACAGTATTTTATAATTCTTGATAAAACCAGAAAAATAAATTTTCACAAGATTTTACAAATTAAAGAACAACCGTATAATTCTCCTAATGAAATCGTATAGCTCACCCAAGTAAAGCATATAGTTCTCCTAAGCATATGAGCGTTATAAATCTCCCAAAGCAATTGATGATAATTGCCTCAAAAGTTTTATGTATAAAAATCTCCTAAAGAGAAACAATGTTATAAATCGTTTGAAATGATATCCGTATAATTGCATGAATGGAAGTATAAAATGCCTAGTAGTAAGAACGTATAATTAGGCTCTAAACAAGGATCGTATATAATCGCTTGAGTTTATAACGTTTTAAATCGCTATGAGTTATAACGTATAAAATCGCCTGAACAAAATGCGTATAATTACGACTGAGGATGTAATGTCTAACTCGCCCAAGAAAAAAACGTATAAATCGCTCCTGATACGTATAATCGGCCTAGGACGTATAATTCACCCAAAATTACAACGAAACTCAAAACACAAAAATCTTAAAGAGACTCACTTTTTGATGTTTTTACCCAATTTTTCGTGCCCTTCTTACTTATCTAAGACTATGAGAACCCTAAAAACACAAACTTTAACGTTTTTGACACGAAAAATTTTAAATCAAGATTCTTGGTACAACCCTTGTTTGAACTAACAAAAAAACACAAAAAGATGGAATTTTTTGATGTTTTTCAAAGAGTTTCTTGTACAACTAGCCTATACTAAGATAAATAAAGAAGAAAGTAGCAAACTTTATGGTTTCAAACCCACAAAAGATGAAGATCTTTTGTTATGGTTCGAACTACTAAACACGCCTAAAACGAGTAATAAACACACATAAAACCTTCATAAACACCCCATGACTCTTGATACCAATTAAAGGATATCTTAACACACACAAGGTAAGGATTCGATCCAGGGTTTATAGAGAGAAAGAGAGGTGGTTGGATGAACACTTAGTGAGAGAAAGAAAGAAAAGAATATTAGATTACTATGTGAAACAAAATGAACAACCAACACCTTTTCTATGGCATGGAAATGGTTTATATACTACATAAGTGGTCGGCTATAGGCTTAAGTCGATGGCTTTCCATGTGCTTTTGCTTATCTAGCCTATTAAGGTTCCAAATATTACTATACGAGCTATCTAACGATATAATAGAAGTGACCGACACTTTTCGTGTTCCTAACAAATGTGTTCTAAAACCTAAATTGATAGAGGGGTTTTGATGGGTAAGGGATGTAGAACACTCGGTTGTAACAGGTTTACATAAAGTTAACATTTCATTGATGTTTGCTTGATTCTTTGGTTCGAATATATGGGTTTTTTAGGGAAAACATGAAAAAGGCTATGGGTTCGTGTTTATAAGTGTTGTGTGATCCTTTTTGTGAATGTTGAAGTGTGCTAAAACAAGACTTAACAACAAAACTTGATTATCTTGCCTTTAAGGTGCTCGTTTGGGTCGAACATAGCATAAATTAAAAAAAATTGTGGTTAATTCATGTTTATCTTGATTCTATGTTGTGTGTGGCAGCTATGGTTCTTATTGTGATTGATATTGATTCTTGAAATTTGAAGTTTGTGATTATGAAAATCCTAGGCGAATTAAACATGTTTAAATCTAGGTGAACTAAACATGTTTAAACCTAGGTGGACTAAACACTTTGACTAAGGCAAACTAAACATATTTAAACTAGGCGAACTAAACATATTTAAACCTAGGCGAACTAAACACTTTGACTAAGGTGAACTAAACGTGTCTAGATGAGGTGAACTAAAAACAATCTAGTAAGGCGAACTAAACATGTTTTGATAAGGCAACCTAAACAGTTTTTTTATGAAGTGAACTAAAACATGTTTAAACTAGGTACACTAGGCGAATTAAACATGATCTATAGGCGAACTATGCTTGTTTCATTAGGCAATCCAACATGTGATCCTAGGAAAATTATACATGGATTAGGCATAATATTCCTTAATATATCTCGCTATTTGAGTTAGTTAGAATATGTTCTCCTCGGTATTCAATATAGTTACATAGATGCCTAAAGTTAGGTTGTCCTATCAAATTCCCTATCTAATCTTTGTTCATCATCCTGTGTATTAATTGCATGCCTGTCAAAATGTGTTTAATCATTAGTTAATAATCACATCTTGCATCTTAAAATCTATCCAAACATGATATCAAATTGTAAAAGAGTAACTATATATATATATATATAATATATATATATATATATATATTATATTTTATATATCTATATATATTTATATTTTTATATAATATGTATGTTTGTATAACTAACTGGTACAAAATCTGCTTAGTGAACATGGCTACTATGTCTGCTCAAACAATTGCTCTGGATAATGATTTTTTTTTTTGGTTGCTCCTAAGAAATGAGTCAAGATTGGCAAATGCAACATGAGAATTGATCCTGAAAAGACTTAAACATAACCAACTTATCGAGTTGTTTTGGACGCTCTTGCTCTACCATTTGCTATCCAGCTTTTCTTATCATTTCAAATGTCCTAGTGATATACATGCAGCAGTTTTAGGTCACCATCAACAAGCATGGTTAATCTTACCAAATCAAGATTGAAAATAAAAGGTTCTCTATCGATATGGAAGTACTTAGAGATATTTTCCAGATCTGTCCTAGACTTCCAGATCGGGAATTTGATGAACCTCCTTCTGAAGAATAAATTCTCTCCTCCATTAAGGAACTTGGCTACACTAGAGAAATTAAGAATATCACTACCGTGGTTGTTGATCATATGCATGATCCTTGGAGAACTTTTGATGTAATCATCAACAAGTGTCTAAGTGGGAAGATTACAGGTCTTGACAAGATACATCTTTCCATAGCTCAAATTCTTTATGGAATGTACTATAAAAAGAACATTGACTTTGTTGCACTACTTTGGGAATACTTTGCATTCCAGATAGAGAACAGAGACCACAAGAAACAAGAGAAAATGTACTATCCCATATTCACAAAGGCTATCATTCATCACTTCCTTTCTAAAGATAAGACTATTTCAATGAGGAACAAAATGTTTATGCATACTGCTCAGGATGACAGCATTCTAGGTACTTTGAGATTTGTCCCCAAGGATGAAGACGCTCAAGTGTATGAAGCTCTTATTCCTACAGTAATGACTACTCTAGATATACAAGACTCTCGTGCCTACCAGACTTATCTTGCATTCGCTACTGGAGCTTCAACTCCAAAGCGAAAGGTTTATAAGATACTGACTCTCCCGAATGATAAGAAACCACTAAATCTCTTGAAGAATTCCTTCCAAAAGGAACACTGCACCTGCTAAGAAAGATGTTCCTTCAAAGAAGCCTTCAAGAAAACAGTCAACTAGTGTACAAATCAGAGACATTCTTGGTGTGTCTGTGTCAAAATGAGGACACCAGTAAAACACTGAAGAAGCAAATGATTGAGTTGCTGTCTGTGGGGCTTTAATAGAAGATGCTTAAATGAATAAAGTTTTTAAACAGAGCAAACGAGAAAATCACACTCATCAAGCAAGTGGCTCAGGTGATGGAGTTGGTTCCCAACCAAAGGTTCCTGATGAGCCTAAATGCAATACAACTAGTACCAATAAAGGAACTGGTACTATACCAGGGGTTCCCGATGTGCCTAAAGATTAATCTGAGAGTGAAAACGAGTCTTGGGGAGAAAGTGGAGATGATGATGATAGTAATGATGATGTCAATGATGATGATAGTAATGATGGTGTCAATGATGATGATGGTAATGATGATGAGAGTGATGATGATGGTAATAATGATGCAAGTGATGATGAAAGGCTTGAGTCTGGGGATTTTTTTTTTGATGACCAGAACGATGATGATAAAGATGAAGAGTATGAAGAAGAGTATGTGCGTACTCCTACAAATAATGAATCCACTGATAATGAAAATGAACATGTGGATGAAGAAGAGTATGATCGCATTGATGAGGAATTGTATAAAGATGTGAACGTGAAGTTGAAAGATGTAGATCAATGAGAAGAAAGGAAAGGAGATGCAGAGATGGCTGATGCTAATCATGATGATGTTACTCAAGTGACTACATATGATCAAGTTGAGGATGATGCACATGTAACAATCACAGCTGCTCATGTCACACAGAAGACTGAAATTCCATGTAAGTTCGTTTGTTATCTGGACTTTGCATTAAATTTATAAACTTGGATAGCGTTCCACCAGCTGATAATGAAATCATTTTCATGATGAATGTCGATGTTCGTCATGAAGAACCAGGTAATCAGAAACCCTCACTTCTTACCATACCTATAATAGTAATCCTAAAACCCCTCTCAACAAGCGGCTTTGCAACCAAACCATTCTCGCCTGATTACCTCAATTCAATCCTTTCCATAACTATCAAGCTTCGAGAAGAAGAAGATACCTAGATCTTATTAAGAAATCAGTGAACGATGAAGTCAAGACTCAACTACCTCAGATTCTACCAAAGGTAGTGTCTGACTTCGCGACTCTTGTGATTTAAAGCACCATCACTAAATCACTCGAATATGTTGTTTTAGCTAAATTTTCTTCTCAACCTCAATCTACATACTAGGCTGCAACGTCACTAACAGAGTTCGAGTTAAAGAAGATCCTGATTGACAAAATGGAAAAGAGTCAGTTAAATCCTATAGCTGATGAACACAAGGAACTCTACAAATCATTGGTCAATTCTTATAGCGTTGACAAGGATCTCTTCCTGGCATACAGTAAAGTTGTATCATCGAAAAGAGGCCGTAAAGACAAGGATAAAGATGAAGAACCTCCTGCTGGATCAGACCAAGGGATGAAAAGACGGAAGTCAAGCAAGGATGCTGATTCATTAAAAGGTTCATCCAAAGGCAACACATTCTCTCAACCTAAATCATCTGGCAAGTCTGCTCAAGAAGAGGAGCCAATTCATATAGTTGATGACACTGAAGTGTAATAGAATCAAGGAAAAGACATGGGTAATACTGATGATCAACCCAATGTCAAGGATGCTCTAAAGCATGATTGGTTTAAGAAACATAAAAGGCCTTCGACTCCTAATCCAGATTGGAATGTTGGAAAATCAGTTGACTTAATTCTCTCAACAAAAATCTTTGCTACTTTTCAAAGGTTTAGTTTGGGGAATTTTCGAGGTATTTGGTTATAAGGCATGTGATATTGCGTGAGGACACACAATCGTTTAGTTTGGGGAATTTTGATAAGTGTAGAATACACATATCCGTTTGTACCTAAAATAACCCAATTAAACCCAAAACAGACCAAAAATGGCAAAAATATGCTTGTATTTGTGTTTTGTGTGTGCAGGTACGGATAAGTCAAAAATCACAAGAAAACAGTCAAAAACGGGCAAGCACGGACACGAGAATCAGAAGAGTTCAAAAAGAAGCCAAAGATTCAAAGCCGAAGCCAGAAAAGTCAAGCCTCAGTCAAATCCAGTCAAAGATGGTCAATAAAAGTCAACAAAGCCCAAAACCCTAGCCCATGTCCTTTTATAACAACCACAAGGGCTAAACTTGCATTTCTCGAAAGTTATTTATAACTAGAAAATAAGAAAAGGAAGACAAGGACCATTTGTGTAATATCCCAAACTTGTAACAGTTTTAACTGTCTAAAAATGGGCGCGAAACCCATTTACTGTTCACCCATCGTCCCACCTTTCACCCCCAGGGTAAATCAAAGGGGTTTTCCAAATTAAAGGGTGCTTAGGTCAATTCATGAGCTCACTAACACAAATGAAGGGACAAATCAGTCTTTATCAAGGGATTACTTAGCCTCTCCCAATCAAAGGCCACGTCAACAATGGTGAAAGCACAATGGAATGTGGGTTTTTGTGCTAAAACACTCACAAAAGAAGCACAAACGTCACAAAAGAGAATGACATGCTGGCAATCCTCAGGTGTCCACAATTTGATCAAACGGCCACAATAGAAGCTCAAATGATTGAAGAAATGATTGGTTGAGATTAAAAGTTTGGAGAGCAAGGCAAGAGGGCTAGAATCTTCTTTGTTAAGCTATAAATAGTACACACTCCTCACACACACACGTATCTTTTCCATATCTAGTTTTACACGTAGCTTAAATTTCATCTTTTTTCTTAAAAATGTAATTTTCCTTAAAATGTTTTGTAATCTCCTTTCAAAGTAATGTAATCAGTAACTTTTATTAATGAAATTTAGTTTAAATCATTCATAAGCTCTCTTTTCTTGTTATTCAAAAGTCTGACTTAATAAGCCAAAATGTTCAATAAAGCCTAATAAGCTCCTTTTAAGCTAATTCAGTCTATAAGTTGAAATAGAACTTATTAAATTCAGAATTAATCTTACTTAAACCTTAAATCAGTTTAAACTTACATTTATCATGGACCTATTTGGATATGAGCTTTTTGGAAGGGGATCTTAACTTGGAAGAGATCCCAAGGACTTTACCCTAGCTTATCTAATATGCTAGGGAGCTTGTAGCAGGCCATTTATTGTCCACCTCTTGTTTAGCTAGAGGAGTTTGTAAGTTTCTCTTTCATTTTCCTTTAATTCTAGCTTTAAATAATGATATCATTGCTTTCTATATTTAGATCTGCTTATTTGCTTATTCTCTTTGCTTATTAGTGCTTATTTGAGTTTTATCTAGCTAAATCATCTTAGTTGTTTATCTGTTTTCATTTTCAATTTCTTAGTTTAAAAATCCAAGATTTTTCATATTATTGTCCTTAAAAAACCTCTTAAAAAACCCAAAATATATGTAAAATAGCTTAAGTCTTATATAGAGGATTTGCTTACTTAGTTGTTAAATCATAGCTTTATTAAAGTAATTTTAATTCTGTTAATTGTCTAGGTAACATGCACTTGTTTACTGAGTTTTCAAACTTAGTAGCTAATCATACATGTCTTATCTTAAAGTGTGGTTTGGTAAAAAAGCTATTTTGACCTCCAAAGTCAAAGTGTGAGTTTTATGAAATTGTTTAAGTCAGCTTAGATTTCATTAAAACCATTAGGTAAAGAGTTTTTATAAGTTAGATTGTGAAATTGGAAAAGTTATGGATTTTATATGTTGGTTCTGAGCACCAGGGGAACTTTCATTTGAATTTCTCTTGTTGCAATTGTTGAATCTAAGCCCCCAAGGACTTAGATCTTGCTTGAACTTTGTTTATACACTCATTTGCGTGTGTCTGTGTGCAAGGATTTCCCCTTTAGGGAAACTGCACACTTGGTTGTCATTTGTCCAAAGTTGCACCAGTACTAACTAAAAAGTTGTACTTAGCTGTCACGAGTTACACTAGCAACCTTTAGGCTTAAATTTTAGTTTATAAAAGATAGGATTTAGGTTATTTAAAATTCAAGTTAGAAGTAAACCTAGATATAGCTTAAAATGATCTAAGTTTTAGTTTTTAATTTACTGCTTATCTTCTTAGCTTATTCAGCTGTTAAAAAAAGGAACTTTACATCAGCAGTACTAAGTTAGTTAGTACTGCTGATATTCAAATCCCAATTTAAGCCAGTAATTGTAGGATTTAATAGCTTATCTTTTAGCATTTTAAAGTCTAGTTATAGCTTAATATAGAATAAGTCTTAGATTACATTTTCTAGCTTATTTTCCTAGCTTATTTTGCTGTCAAAAGTAACTAAAAAACCAAAAACAGTACTTAGAAATTTTAAGGTTTTAATTTGTTAATTTAGCTTATGGGTCTAGATTTTATAGCTTAATTAGATAGATTATAAGTAGTTTGATAAGTCCTTAAAGTTTTAGAGTCTAGTTTAGCTTTTTAAGGTTTTTAAGCTCATTTGGATTTTGTGCTATCTTGCTTATTTTCTGAGTTTGCTTAGTTCATGCTTAATTTTAGTTGTTTAAAAGTACTTCTAGCTTGGATTTCTTTGCATTCATAGATAAAGCATCTCATAAGCTCCAGAAAACTCTTTTCCTTTTTTTTTTCAAAACAAAATTAAACTTAATTTGAGCTTATTATAGCTGTTTTGGTAAAACATAGCCCAAACCCCTAGTTTCTCTAACAGCTTATCGAGAAGCTCTTTTAGAGCTTATTTTTGAGTTTCAGACCATAGTGCTTTTGATAAAGTTGTTCTCCCTAGTTTATTTTATAAATTTGCTTCTTTAAGTTTTTGCTGAAAAGCACTTTTAGTTTCAACTAATCTTTAAGCCTAAAATGGACTTTGGTTGTTATCGGGGTAGGACATATATCTTGTGTTATTGATCTATGAAGTAACACGCCCCGGACCCTTATTCCGCTGCGACCCAATTTGGAGGTGTTACACGTACACAAACACTTATGCCCTAAAATGCAACTATATGAGGGACCCTTAAGCTATAGTCTAGGCTTAACCACCTAGTTCTCTATAAACCTGGCTCTGATACCAATCTGTCATACCCCGCCAAGGTGGAAATGCGAGGCGTAACAAGAATGGATATCATCACAACACAATGGTGTCTATATAAAGAATACTAAAATGCATACAATAAAGTAAAGTATAGACACAATGTGTCATAACAATACCCATAACTAACCAAAATATAAAAGGCGTCTTTATTGATGAAAAGGTAGTTCTCACCAATAAGAGACATGCAACATATATTCATACAATGCTACACATCCACATAAAAACTTCAAGATCATCTTAAGGTCTCTTTCTAGCAACTTCTCACTATCTTAAGAATCCTCATGACTTCACACATGAAAATGATGCTTAAAACGTCAACACAACGGTTGGTGAGAGTCATAGGTTTAAGACTCACATTATAAACTTTTCAAACCCAATTACTGTGATTATCAAAACAATATAGGACAATTATGCAACATATGACCTTATGCTAACATGCAATCCACATACTAGGTAGGAATGTTACCCCCAATCCATTTTAACAACAGGGTAGGAACGTTACCCCCGATCCTATTTCAACAACTGGGTAGGAACGTTACCCCCGATCCCATTTCAACAACTAGGTAGGAACGTTACCCCCGATCCCATTTCAACAACTAGGTAGGAACGTTACCCCCGATCCCATATGTCACTTACGTACCTAAAAGTCTACTAGCTGAAGCTTATACTTAGGCATGGACCAACAATACTGGGTAGGCGTACCCCTCTGATCCCAATTCACTATTATTGAGTAGGCGTACTCTCCGATCCCAAATCAATAACACTTGACATGTCAATATAGAACATGCAAGTAAACCACATTCAACATGCAACAATAAGTCATATAGCAATCACATAATGTCCACGTGAAAGCAAAACACATAATCACAGCAATTCAAAACATTTAGCATCATTTCCATCCCAATGTAAAAACATTTAAAAGTAGGACTATGAAACTCACCTGATGCTTAGCTTCCAAATCACATTGTTATAAGATAACCCAGTAAGTAAAGAGTTTGTAGACAAGCATGTATTTCCCCCTCGCGGGTTTATAAACATTCAAAAGATTGAAAAGCGAGGTTATGAACTCACATTGATGATGAAGAACGATTGGCAGATAGGCATCTAATATGCACAATACGAACTGAAGACGAAGCGGCTCGATCAAGAAGTTGCAACTAATCTTAACAGCTAAGATCCACTAGCCTAGGATAATATATTTGGGTTTCCCGATGAATGGTTACATCAATGCTACACGTTGATGAAGATTTAGATTTAACGTTGTAATGGTTTGGTGGTTGGTTAAATAAATAAATTGAAAATATACGCAAAGTGTGTAATATATATTCTTTATATATTACTTATGAAAAATAACCCTTATATAATTCTTACCGTGAATTATATCACAAAGACAATCAATCCAAAGTTTAATGAAAAGTATATAATATACCTTGCAGGTATTATATAATAAGTGTGAATAATTAATTAAACCAATTAGTTTGACTCGTTTTCTGAAATCACCACTTAATTAAATAAATAAAAAGTTCCTGTATAAACGTAATCGTACGTTTTAAGATTACCAATTAAGTTAAACAGTGTTTGTAAAGCCTTTTACAACAATTATTAGGTTACCTTCTAGCTGATAATTATAAAATATAAAATAATATTTTATAACTTATATTTTGTTTCCTCGACGAATCGCGTCTAAAATAATCGTCTCATTGTAAAAGTATAGTTTTTGTTCGATGGTCGGATTATCGTATAATACAAATTAATGTATCTTTAAAATATAATCTTGGTCCCTTTTTATCCGTTTATAAAACAATATGAGTTTTAGCAAAACGTTACTAAATATTGAAATATATATATATATATATTTCGTTATGACATTTTCGGTTATATAATGTTTTCCATATTCGTAAAACTCGACATTTTCCCTTAATCAATATATGATAAAATTATTCGCTTTCTAATATTTCCAATGTCTGCGTGTTCCAGATATAATATATATATGCTATTATATCTAATCTAGACAAAATAATATAACTTACATTTATTTAACCATTATAAACCACCAATTTATGTATCCGATTTTTAAATATTTATAGAACCTTGTAATAATTTTTATTAATCAATTTCATTAACCAAACGAACCCTTATTGAAACTGCTCACCCAAACGCGTCTTGTATGGCGTTTTCTGCCAAAACCAAACACCCCTATTGCTACCACTATACCAAACGCACCCCTATATGTTGTTGTTTACCCAAACGCACCCTTGTGCTTTTTATTATCAAACCAAACGCCCTCATGTTGTTTAACAGCCAACCGCACCCCTATCTATGAAACACTAAACCAACCGCCCCATGGCTGTTATACATATCAAACAAACACCCCCCGCTGATAAACCCAACCCGAACACACCCTATAGCGGCGTCGGCTGCCAAACGCACCCTTGGTGCAAATAACCACAACCAAACGAACACCCTCCCAGGGTGGCTGCCAAATCAAACCAAACCCACCCCGCGTGGGGGCTGACCCGAAACGAACCACCCTCGGTGGTGGTGGTTTTACCACCGAAACAAACACCCCTGAATAGAAGAAAAACCAAACGCACCTCGCTGCGTTTTTAAACAAAACAACTCGAACACCTTCTGGTGGTGTTTCGGTTAGACCACAACACGAGCACCCCTGCTGCTATACCACCGAACGCACCCTCGTTGGCGTTAACAACAAAACCGAACGCACCCATGTGCGTGGCTGAGACACAACCAGCCGCACCCTTGTGGTGCGGTGGCTGTCACCGAACGAACCACCCTTGGTGGTGGTGTTTATCCACCGAAACAAACCACCCTCGAGGTGGTGGCTGTGACGTGGTGGCGATGATGATGATGAAACGATGATGACGATGACGGTGTAGGTGATGGAGTGGCGGTGGGGTATGATGATGGGGTGGCGGCTGCTGTGGCAGCCGGTGGGGGAGGGAAAAAGCGCGAGTGGGGGCGAGTGAGTATGATGAACGGGTAGATCGGGCGAAGAGGAACCATTTTGGACTTTACCGGAAAACTCCGCCGGAAAAGTTTTCCGGCGGCGGCGACGTGGTGGCCGGCGGCGGCAGGGTGGCCGGCGGTGGGGGAGGGTGGCCGAATATTAAGGGAGAGAAGAGAGAGTTATACAAATGTGTGTGTTTATAATTTTTGATGGAAATGAAATTTTGTGATTTAAAATGTTATTTATATTAAAACTTTAAAATTAAATGACAAGTATTAAATAGTTTAGGGTGAGTTTTGTAACTTTTTAACATAGTTTTTATAACTATCGGTTCGAGACTCGTTTGAGCGACTTAACTGATGATTCAACGAGCGAAACTTGCGCCGTTGTTTTCCGAATCATTTTTCCGATAAAAATGAGTATTTACACGATTTTATTTCATAATTGTTTCATAACATTTATTTAAAATGTTTGTTATTCATATATATATTTTTCCGATAAACTTTATCCGTAAAATGAATTTTAACTTCAATAATTGCGTTTTTAACAACGTTACCTCGGTTAACAATATTATTAATTATTAAAATTTTTATTTATTACAATCTTATGATAATTAAATAAAATTTTATTATTTTTGGTCAGTACGCGTTGTGCTCAAACTTTTTGCGAAGACATTTTCAGTCACCTTCCTACTGTTTTCGGATTTCGTGTCAAACTTAAAAAGTTGTCAAGTATGTCGTTTTACATCAAATAGCTTGTGAGTCCGAATAATGAAACGTGCTTTAGATGGGGGTAGGGTTTTCTTTTTTATGTCAAAGCCAGACCCTAAAAGTCAACGATTGAAATCGTCATTCAAAAATTCAAAAATTCTCGGATGTTACACAAGTTATGAAAACGAGTATGTAAATGTGTTTGTAAGTTCGCTATGAAAACAAGGATGCAAACGAGTTTGTAAATACGCATGTATTCTCCCGCAAAAGAGTTAAAAAGAAGTAAAATATGGGCCATGAAACTCACCTCAAGTAATGAAATTGATTTAGAATAAATCAACAATGAATGACGTCATAAATAGCCGGAAAGCAACCTAATTAATTATAGGCCGTATAAGAATAATGTATATAAAATAAATACAACAATGTATTTTATATAGTTATATCACCACCTAATAGTTTGTGTTTAACTTTAATAAATCGAAATAGTGTTTACGTTAAGTTTACCACTTTTATTATTTTTGCAACGACAATATATATAGTTTAGTTAATTCATAAAATAATATTTATAAGGTTTCAAACCGCGTATAAATATTATATAAGTGATGCTAAAATATTTTCTAAGGTTTTTACAGTTCAAACGGACCGAATATGTCCGAAAATATAATTTTACTATTCATGTCAGGAAAAATAGTGCATAAATTTTTATAACACTTTCCAAAAAATAGTCCAACTTTGCTTAGGTATTACTCATCCGTTACACACATTTAGGCCTCAAAACTCGCAATTATATAGCGAAAAATCATTCTAAACAAGTTTTTAATTTTATACTTAAGCCGATTCGGACCCGAAAGCCCTCAAAAACACGAATTATAATTCTGCCAGATTTATGCCGAAAAACTGTTTTGCTGGTATTGTTTCAAATCTAGTTTTGGCCATAACTTATTCGTTTTAAGTCCATTTTTAGCGTTCTTTATATGCACGAAATCGTGTTAAGATGCACTAACACATTATTAAGGTTTTAACTTGTCAAAAAATCCGCAACTAACTACTTAGAAGCTGTTGTCCCTAAGGGGTGTTTTTAAAACTTTTCGTCTAATATTTCTACTCCATTTTCATACCACAAACCACTAGTCTATATATTTCAATCACCTTCATCAATCACCTTCCTCAATCACCTTCCACAATCACAATCATACACTAACCTAATTCCATCAAACTCTTCACAATATCATGAAATAATCATAAGATCAAACAAGCTAGTTTAT
>BQNB010014853.1:0-59921 GCA_026074375.1 Tanacetum coccineum | reverse complement strand
CTTACTGGATGTTGCAACAGATTGGTTCACATTATGCTTGGATTCTCTAGTACTAATAGGCACAACCATTGGTTGTCTAGTCCTAGAATTCACGCCATTGATATAATGTAGAACACACAAAGCACATATAACCGATGATTTTTCAAACTTAGTTTCCATAGATTTTCCTTTCATCCTTTCTATGAGTTTCTTCAACTCACTTATTGCAATTCCTTTGTCTTGTAATTGAGCTTTCAAGTCATGAATTTCAAAATATTGTTCACGTTCTTTTAGAAATACGTTTGACTGATTTTCTTTGAAAGATTTGTCATTTTTTATCTTTCCTTTGCACTGTTGTAAATCAAGTTCAAGATTAATCACATGTTTCTGAAGTGCTTCAAAACTCTTTGACATTGTTCTACTTGTTGAAAGCTCTTTTTCAAGATGTTTACATTTTTCCATAGTTTCTAAGTAATCACATTACAAATTAGTGACTTCATCCAGATCAGTGTACACACCAAGTATTGCATTCAGGTGATCAGCATAGTAATATTCCCTTAAAAGTCGGTCGATTTCATTCAAAAACTGTGTTTTTTGAGTTTCCAGTTGAGATTTGAGATTGTCTACTTTAAGTTCAAGAGAATTAAAGTATCTCAAATCTGCAACCATTTCCTCGTTCAAACACAAGTGAAATTTTTCTAAGTCCTCATTAAGTTTGCTAATTTGGGGGCCAAAATTTCCTTCTATTGTGTTTTGAATGAAAGGATCGATGTTACCAAAATATGTTCTTTTGGCAATTGTTTGTTTGCAACGTTCCACTCCGTCAAAAATCGTGTCAACACTCTTTTTAATCTTGAAAAGTTCTTTAGAGCTTTTACACTTTTGATCCCAAGGAATGGATTCATCCATTCGTTTTTCTAACAAAGTTGTTTGTTTACGAAAAGACTCTTTGGAAAATTCCTTATTAGAAGATGTATGACTCATCTTTGACGTTTTTGGAAAATAGTGTTGTTCAGCCGACTTTTCCCGTTGTGGAACGAACAAATCATAAAGATTATTCAACTGATCATAATCAAACGGTCTGATTAAATCGCTTAATTTTGATCGACGTTCTTTTTCAAGACGAATCGTTTCGTCAGAATCAGGGGCTAACATTAACGCAAGATTATCATTATAGCAACCTATATCATACAGACGAGGATTCGCTCTTTGAGCTTTCTTGAGGAACTCAGGTTTTGCAAAACTCGTTTTACAATTACGATTAAGCATATTCATTGTTTGAACAGATTGGCCGGTTTTATATACAATATCATTCAAAACCTTGACTTTGTTTTCTAAAGCAATGACTTTATCAAGTTCCTTGTCTTCACGAGTTTTGTAAAGCTTAATCTGAGCCTCTTTTGCTTGTGACATTATGGAGATGGTTTCTTGATGTGCACAAAGCTCCTTTTTCATATCCGAAATCGTTTGATTTAAATCATTTATTTTTCGAGTATATGCATTAGATGACTTTTCAAAATCGATTTTGTATGACATTAAATCCCCTTTAGCTTTTGCACAATCAATTTCCACCTTTGACGCATAATTCACATCATTATACTTATCAAGTTCCGCTTGGAACTTCTTAAGGTCTTTAAACATCAACTGATTAGTCTTAGACAGTTCATTGTTTGCTTCTTTGAAATGGTTATTTGATGATTCTAAACTTTTATTTTTAGTTTTGAAATCCTCAATTTCACCTTTCAATTTATCAACTAAAGCCTTGTTTGATGATTCCAAAAATTTATTTCGGTTTTTGCTATCATCAATTTCACATTTTAGTTTCTCAATTAAAGAAGCAAGTAAATCATGTTCTTGATCAAGATCCTCAGTATCATCTTGGTCATCCTTATCTCTATCATAACATATATCTAATGAATCAATAGTGATATTGGTGTCACCTTGTTCCTCTAGATATATGTCATTACTAGATTCAGGTTGCTCAGGATGTTCATTTTCCATGGCAAACACATTATAGTTGTCATTATTGTTTTGTACCTTATGCATTGGCTCATCATCAAAGATTGGTCCAGAATTGTCAACTGGATTTGGAGTAACCTCTTGAATATGTGCCATGTACATATAATGTGCTTCCAATTCCTGATCTTCAGACTCATCATCAGTATCATCCTTCCAATCAGCTTGTTCTGCATTCAACTGAACCCCAGCTTCCTCTTGTTTACACAATAACATCTTTTCCTTGTGATAAGCTGCATCCTTTGCCTATTTCGGTTTCTGACATTCCCTTGCTACATGGCCATATTCCTTGCAATTATAACACTGAATCCCAGATTGTTGTACCACCTGTGTACCTACATTCTCCCTAGCGCCAACAACATTGATTGTCCTCTGATAATCATACCTAGTGCCTTTGTTAATCCTTGGAGTATTATCTTGATTTGCTCTACTGGTGTTTGATGAAGTTCTAAGGTTGTTGTTGATAGGTTTGTAGATTTTCTTGAATGATAGAGAAATTAAAGCCATGAGTTTATCAATCTCCTTCTCCTTTGGCATTTCATCATTATCAGCAACCATAGCAGGTTCTTGATCATAAGTAGGTGTAGAAGAATTGACAATTGCTTTTCCTTTGTTTCTGGTAGCAACTTGTTATGATCTGGTTGAGGAATTGTGAGTGTAGTGAGTAGGATGGTTTTAAGGATGGTAAGTTGGTTGTTGTTGAGAAACAAGTGCAAGTGGATTAGCAGTACGTGCTAGTCTTTCAGCTCTTAACTCATTGACTTCATTTTGGTGTTGCTTTAAAATGTTATAAAATTTATGGTAGGAGATAGTCTTCAACTCTTGACTCTACTTAACAAGTGTCATAAACCTTTGACATTCAGGTTGTAATTGAAGTAAGAACTGGACATTCACTTGATGATTGGTAACATCACACTTATTTCTGATAAGCTCATTCATCATCTTGTAGAACCTTGAGTAATACGATTAAAGTGATTCACCATCCCATGATGTGAATTTTCCAAACTCCCAATATAAATTGGTTTCAAGATCTTGACCATTGATTGATTTACCTTGTTTCAACCTTTCAATGGCTTTCCATATCTCACATGCATTTGGACAAGCATCAATTATGGAGTAGATATCATCATATATCCCTGTGATAATTATCTGAATAGCTTCAGCTTCAGCATCCAGTTGGTTCCTTATGTCTTGTGACATATTCTTATAGTTCTCCATGTACCCTTCTGTAGTGGTTTCTGAACTACCTTCTGCAACTGGAACAGTCTTCTCAGTCCATTTGAATTTATAAGGTGGATTCTGGAGATAGTAATGGATGCGTTCATTGTTAGGTTTGGTGTCGATGTATCTTTTGATTATGGATATCCACTGAACGTAATTACCAGGTGCTAACATTGGTGGACGGTCTTTACCACCTGCTTCCATGATGGCATTGTGAAGAGTGTTTGATGTTTGAGTTTGCACATTGGTATTGGTATTTGACAATTTTGATGTTGTGAATGGATATCGGATCTTAAGTTTTATGACGTGATTGAGATTGTGGTTTGATTTAACTTTAAATGTTGTATATCTCTCAAGTTGAATGGTATAAATCACCTTAGGAAAAGTGTATAAATCACCTTAGCAAAGTGTATAAATCTCCTTATTAAAGTGTATAAATCTCCTTAGCAAAGCGTATAAATCTACTTAGCAAAGTGTATAAATCTCCTTAGCAAAGTTTATAAACCTCCTTAGGAAAAGTGTATAAATCTCTTTTAGACTGCGTATAAAAAGCGCCCTTTAAGACACGTATAAATCACCCCCTCTGAAAACGTATAAATCGCCAGATTTCAATACGTATAAATCGTCAGATCTAAACTCGTATAAATCGCCGTCTCTGAAAACGTATAAATCGCCGGATTTCAATACGTATAAATCACCGTCTTAAAAAACGCGTATAAAAAGTCGTATTCAAAAACTTCAAATCACTTAAAGACACAATTTTTGACGTTTTTATGGATTTTTCTTGTACAAATAACTATCCTAAGCCTAGTAGAAGCATAAAGACACAAACTTTAAGGTTTTTAACACAAAAAATTTCCGGATCAAGATTGTTGAACACAAAAACTTTCGAAATAAAAAAACTTATAAAAGATGGAAAAATTTGATGTTTTTCAAAGTTTTTCTTGTACAACTAGCTTATACTAAGATAGATTAAGAAGAAAGTTGCAAGCTTTATGGTTTTTGAACACACAAAAAATGAAACCCTTTTTGTGTAGTGTTCGAACCAAAGAAATCAAAGAAAAAAACGCACATAAGAATTACATAAAACCCCTTGGATCTTGATACCACATGTTTTCCCAAATAAGCTAATCCATAACATAACTAATAAGCATACCAATAAGCTACATATGTCGAACCAAATGAGGGAAAAGGAAGAAAAGAGAAAGAAGTTTAGAGAGAGAAAGTAGAGAGAGAAAGCTAGAGAGAAGGAAGAGAGTTAGATGATTACGATGTGAGAAAATGGTAACCAACACCCTCCTAACATGCTAGGAGGGGTCTATTTATAGTCCAAGGCCATTGTTGGCTCGTGGGCTTTTTCTTATGGGTCGGGCTTGGCTTGTGTTGGGCTTTAGCCCAAAACATGGATAATATTAGCTTAAAGTCCAAGCCTATTAAACCCGACTAGCCTATTACAATACAAGACTAATGGCGACTAAGACGACCGATAACATTTTTGTTAGACTTATATAAAAATAAGGCTAACAATTGAAAAATGGACTTAAGCGGTATAAGGTACACATTCTATGCTTATCTCTTTTATGACTATCAAATATGTGCTATGTGATCATATATTATTAAAATGTGTTATGGGCCTTATTA
Source organism: Tanacetum coccineum (assembly GCA_026074375.1). Classification (NCBI taxonomy): domain Eukaryota; kingdom Viridiplantae; phylum Streptophyta; class Magnoliopsida; order Asterales; family Asteraceae; genus Tanacetum; species Tanacetum coccineum. Next base: position 55,064 of record BQNB010014853.1, on the reverse strand, counting down.
TTTATTTTGCTTTTGGGCTTGTACTTAATTGGTTATTTATTAGTGTTTCTCTTCGTGTACTCGGTTTAGCACACCTTACTCACTTCTTCCATAAAACTTTCTCGTCTAAGCATTATTCTTTTGGGTCATGGTGTCTAAACGTAACTCTTCGGGTATTAAGATTCTTTATTTAAAATTAAAACCTTTCTCACGTACTCCCATAAAAACCAACGACATCCCTATTTTTGTATATAAACTCCTCTCCTCCACTTCCCCTCTCATCCATTTCAAAAATCAAACCATTTCATTTTCCCTCTCTCTTAAATCTACCGATCTTCATCATCCATGGAAAGCCTCTTAGAAATTTTAAGCCCCGTTATGATCGTCATCATCATCCTAACCTAACCACCTTAGACCGACAGAAAAGTCGTCCATGAAAATAAAAGGTTGTTGGGCTAGAGATCGAACCATAAAAACGTATTTTCTGACCATTGTTATTTCAAATACTCCCCCTACACAATGGGCTACCGAAGAATCCAAATTTTTAGCCCATGAAAGAAAGAGTATGCACTTAGAGTCTTAAAGCTCACATTTCGTCTATAACATATTTAATCACATTTATATCCCCTTATTTTAAATAATAAAATACTTAGTATTTTGAAATTACCAATTGATTAAAAATTTGACATAAAAAATCCATCGAGATAAAAATTATACCACGAATTTGCATGAATTTCAGATACCGAAAGCTCCCCTTCAACAGTTATATGTAGGATAACCAATATTTATTGAAACTTGACATTGGGAATGAAAAATTGAAATGACACCACAAAAAGTTGAAGACTGATGGAGAATGCCTTTAGTGATCAATTGTATATTAATAACTGACATTATAGATTTCCACATTTGAATTTTACAAAATGTGTTTGGATAACTAAATTGAACATATGAGATGTACCCAACACATTTATAAAGGCTTTTGGATTTTAAAAAGATCCCCCACAGAAAATGATTTTCACATAAAAATGACATTCTGCATAAGAACAATTCTTTAAAATAATTCGAGAATGGAGTGTTGAACACATATTTTTTAACAAATACCACTTATATGGCAAAACAACCACCAATTATATGTAAGACAATTTTGACATTGAAAAGGTTCCTTTTGAAAAATTATGTTCAAAAACTATTTTAATAACATGATAGAAGACATTCTCTTCTATTTTAGAGTAAGCGCACTAAGCCTAACACTTCCCTGTTACATCAAAAGACCGAGTTTAATCACTGAAATGACATAAGTCATTGAGAAAAATTTAGAAAAGAGATTTTTGAAATCATTTGAAACTCCTGTTCGAACTTCATTTACACGCTTGTGGACGATGTTAATCAACATTTCAGGGTACATTAAATGTTATCGATTCCAAGAGACATGTCGAGAAGATTCTTTTTGGTATTTTTGAAATTTTTTCAGATTTATATTTTGTTTTTCTAGGTTTTATATTTTTCTATTTTCTTTTTCAATTTTTTTTATAAATCAAAAATAAAGAGAGAATAAAAATATGTACAAATTGATGTTTGATGGATCAAGCAGATTCAATTGCCAGAACCTCCAGTTCATTGAGTCAAACATCTCAGACCAGAATCTGGACAAGATACTTAAACCTATCTTCCGATAAAGCTTTAGTAAACAAGTCAGCTAATTGGTATTCAGTTCCGACAAAGAATAATTCAACAATACCCTTTTCAATTTTTTCACACACAACCAATCACAATTCAAATGGTCGGTCACACACCTTTATCAAACAAAACAACCATTCACAACAACAATTTCACAACCAAAATTTTCACATCACACAATCCACATCACATCAACCAAACAAATATCAACAAATCAAACAATGGTAAGAAACCTTTTTCCAATTCAAATCAAAAACAACCTCACACAATCACACCAATTCGAATTCACAAAATCAACTTCATCAAAAAAATCAAGCCTGTTCCTTTATGAAGTAATATCTGACTCCGATGTGCTTGGAACGGAAATCTGGACTGGATTGCACGAGATGATGGCTATGGCTGCCTTTGCGTTCACAATACGTAGGTATTTTTTATCAAAGTGGAAGCTATAATATTGAGCTGAGTTCTCAACCCATAGAACTTGGGCGCAGCACGCAGAAACTACCACATACTCGGCTTCTGCTAAAGAACATTGAGGTGCAGTCCTGCATTTTTGATGACCAGCTGCTGAACTTATCACCACCTAGAAAATTGAATTCCAATACCAGATTCGTTTACGTGAATCGAGACAGAGCCCGGCGTGATCCGAAATCTAAAAAGCAGTTAGTTTTAAAACCACTGTCCCATACGGATACCAGAGACCCATGTAATGGGAGTCTTTAAGGTACCGAAAGAATCCGCTTAACGCAGTGAGATGTTTCTCATCGGTTTTCGCTTATAGCGATCAACAATAACATGTTGCATGTATAAATCTGTTCTACTTGTTGTTAGGTATTAATGAGTGCTCCGACTCATACTATATATTTCGTTTGGTCGATCGGAGTACCACTCAAGTCAGCATCTAGGTGTTTTGTAGCCATTGGAGTACCAATGCTATCACATGAGGTCATACCATGCTTTTAAGTATCTCTTGAGCATACTTAGCTTGGTTTATAAAATCACACGAGTGGAATATGGTGGATTCAGAATTCCTAAAAAAAGAATTTCACTCCCCCATCATAGACATATCGTTTTGAAAGTTTTGGGTTCGTAGAACCAAAAATAATGTCATCAACATAAATTTGCACAAGCAATATGTCTTCCCCATGTTTAGTTATGAACAGAGTTGGATCAATAGAACCTTTTGAGAATCCTTCGGATACCAAGAAGTTGGAGAGTTCATCATACCACACTTTGATGTGCTTGTTTTGAAGACCATAAAATGCTTTCTTGAGACGGTAAACTTTGTCAAGATGATATGGGTCAACAAATCCATATGGTTGGTTTACGTTTGTTGGGTTGATGATGATTGAAGCTGTGATGTTGTTGAATTGATTTTGGTTGATGTTGTTGGTTGTAGAATGTTGTGGTTATAGTGGTTTGACATTTGAATCTGTTGTCATCTCTTTTTCATTTCTGTCTTGCGTTTTGGTTGTGACTCTTTGAGTGATGACCGGGTCAACTCGGTAAGAATCGAGTTAACTCGGTTCGGGTCTTGTGTATATAACAAAACGCAACAAATCATCAAAATGCAGCCACCCCTTTTTTTCTTCTAGTCAAAACGCAACAAAAACCAAAACGCAATGGTCAACTAGACAAAACGCAACCTGCTGTTATAGTCAAAACGCAATGACTTGACAAAATTTTGGCAGCATTTCTTTTCACAAAAAACATAAAAATGTCTTCATGTAAGTCAAAACGCAGGATCAAAACACAGCCAACCAACAAACATAGTTGACCAGTCAAAACGCAGTTGACTGGTCAAAACGCAATGTCAGTACTTTTGTACTTTTTCTGGATCTGGGTTTTTCTTACATCAAAATGCAACCAAGAAATAATATGAACCCAGATCTATTTCTTGTCTTCTAAGCACCAAGAAAAAGTATAAACAACAACAATAAGTAACATCCCCGCTGTTATTTCGTGGTTGATTCTTAGGAGAAGAAGAACACTTGTACCACGAAAAAAAACTAAAAAACTAGCAAATGAATAGCCATATTATTAGAGATAAAGGTGAAGGAGATGGGAAGAGTATGTATGCTAGAGAGAAAACACACACACACACACTTTATAAATGTGAGCTTCACCTCTCCATGGAAGTATGGAGGGGGTATATATAGTCCTAGTGACACATAACTATCGCAACTAGTTATTATTAGTCCCTACGTGTCTAACTATATATGAATTAATGTAATTCCGGATATGTCACCATATTTTAAGGCTAACAAACATTTTCTTGACATTGTGGACCAGGACTTAAACTGTCTTGTTCAAGTACCGTTGTCGAACATTGTGGACCGGGGTCAGAACTGACGCGATCTGACGCCATTTGAGGCAATTCGTCAAAGTTAACATGAATTATTTCAACTATCATTCTTGTTCTCTTGTTAAATACCATGTAAGCCTTTGACTGAGTAGAATACCTAACAAAAATACATGCATCACCTTTTTCCTTCATTTTATCAAGATTTTCACCATCTCTGACGATGTAGCAAAGAGAACCAAAGATGTGAAAGAACTTGACTAACGGTTTCCGGGCATTGATGATATGGTAAGGTGTTTTCTCATGTCGAGGAATTACAAGTGAACGGTTTTGAGTAAAACATGCTGTTGCAATTGCTTCAGCCCAGAAGAACAAAGGAACTTTAGTGGCGCTTAGCATTGTTCGAGCAGCCTCAACAAGAGTACGGTTCCGTCTTTCGACAACGCCGTTTTGTTCAGGTGTTCGAGCAGTTGATGTTTCGTGTCTTATTCCCTCTTTTGCAAAGTATGCATGAAGAGTTTTATTAAGAAATTCCGTGCCTTTGTCAGTTCAAACTGTTGTAACTTGAGCATGAAGTCCTCTTTGGACAAGTGTGAGGAAATCAATGAGAACTCCAGGTGTTTCGTCTTTGGACCTCAAGAAGTGAGTCCAAGTATATCGGGAGTAGTCATCAATAATTACAAGAACATATTTCTTTCCATTAATGCTTTCTACCCGCATTGGACCACATAAGTCCATGTGTAGAAGTTGTAACCGTCTTTTTGAGCTCGGGGTAGTGTGAAAAGACTTTTGTTTTGCTTTCCCCAGCTCACAAGAAGAACACAGATGATCTTTGACGAATTTCAGCTTTGATAGGCATTCACAATATTATTCTTTGATGCAAGTTGATGGTGTCAAAGTTTAATGAGATAGGACGAGATGACCTAACCATGCTGAGTCGATGTTGCTTTATCCATTAAGCAAATCTGATTGGGAGATCAACCAAGAATGTTTGACAAATCTCAATAGACAAATCTCAGTCTCTCAGACAAAACGCAACCAATGTCTTAGACAAAACGCAATGACTTTTTAAGTAAAACGCAGTGACTTTTTAAGCAAAACGCAGTAACTTTTGAAGCAAAACGCAATGACTTGAGCAAAACGCAATGACTTGAGCAAAACGCAATGACTTGAGCAAAATGCAATGACTTGAGCAAAACGCAACGAGTCTGAGCAAAACGCAGCGAGTCTGAGCAAAACACAACGAATAGGACAAAACGCAGTTGTACTATTTGGACCACAAGTCACTTTCACACCGTACTATTATTGTTTTTAAGCTCAAAACGCAATGATCTTGACCAAAACGCAACCAAGAATTACTTGATAATTGGCAAACCGCAACTAAGAAAAAATCTTCAATCTTTTATCTAGGCCACGAAATGAATTGTAGACCCGCAATAAACGATGCAAGGGTTTGTTTTAAGCACGAAAGTACCACACTTTAACACCATAAGTCACGAAATAAAATCAAACCATGGTTTTTTTCTTGCTTTTCTAGTCGAACCAAAAAGAAAAGAAAAGAAAAAAATAACCACGAATTCAATACAAGCAACACTAAATACCCCTTGGCGAGTGATACCACATGTTATCCCATTAATTTAATCCATTCCACAACTATAATCTTTACCAATATGCTAGAAAATAAGATGGAATCTTAGAGAGAGAAAGTAGAGAGAGAAACAAGAAGATTAGATAGAAAATGGTGAGTTACAAAAGATAGAAAAGTAACCAACACCCTTCACCAAGTGTGGTGAAGGGATATTTATACCCATGCCTTTGCTATCTTGGCACTTGGGCTTTCTAAACGGGCCGGGCTTGGTTTAACTTGGGCTTTGAGCCCGAAACATGGACAATATTAGATTACAATCCAAGCCCGTTGAACCCGACTAGCCTATTACAATACAAGACCTAGTTTGACTTTCTAAGACCGATAACATTCTTGTTTGACTTAATATAATTAAGGCTAACACCCTTTCTATCTTCAAGACCGAAGCCGAATACGTCTCCGCCGAGAAGGCATGTCAAGAAGCACTATAGATGAAACAAGCTCTCATCAACTACGGCATACGCCTCGACGACGTTTAAATTATTTGCGACAATAAAGGTGCTATCAACTTAAGTAAAAACCCGGTACAATACTCTAGAACTAAACATATAGAAATACGTCATCACTTTCTACCCATTAACGTCCAAAAGGGCAATATTTCTATCGAGAAAGTTGCATCCGAGGATAATATAGTCGATATATTTACTAAGCCTTTAAAACGTGAAGTATTTAATTATTTAAGATTAGGATTAGGAATGATGGAACTTATCATGGATAGTGATTCTCCATCATCTCAAAAATAATCGTAAGTGAAATTTAATGAAGTAATTAATCATTATTCAAAAGATGTTAATTCTCATTACAAGTTTCAATTACAAAACTTCCAGTCGTGAACATAATCGAGATTAGAATTTTATTAGATAAAAAAATATCAATAAAATGACCATAGATATTTTTGAAATCTACATGTATGGTCAATACATGAAATTACAAAATCGATTGAAAAGGATGAAAAGAACAATCATCGAATTGCAACTCACACTTGTGTTGACGATGTTTTGTTGAGTCTAAATGTTCATAAATAATTGTTTTATTAGTAATGGTCAAACTTATGCTAAAAGATAACACACTCCTAGTAGGAAATTCACGACTATGTTGAAATTCCATCGGGAAATTCACGACAAGTTGCACGGTTCACTCAAAACTTGGATGTCGACTCCGAAAATTATATCACATACTCCTAATGGTAAATATAACACATTCCAATTTCCAAAAACACAACACCTTATCTCAATTTGCTTAAAAAATCACCTATGTCCGTATTTGTGGACACCTGCGGATCATAGATCCACCATATGGAGATCTGTATGTTGTTTAGGTGGATCCGTGAGTCTCAGAACGCGGGTAAATAACAAATTTTGAACAAATTGGGACCACTTATATTATTATCCAAACACACTCACGAACCAAAACACAAAAACCTTCCAAACCAAATCATAATAAGAGGCAATTGGAGCAATTAATCACAAAGATCATCAATAAATCATCAATTGATTTCATCTTACTTTCTTCTTAATTTTGTGTCTAGGGTTTTGATTTTGCTTAAATAAAAAAATTTAGGGATTTTAATTTTTCCTATTATTTTCGCATAATTAGAACTAAGATATAGCAATGTATAACTATTATGATACTTAGAAAGCATAATTGAAGCGATTTGGCAAAAATCATTTTTCACCAAAAACCCCAAGTTATGATTTTTGAATAAAACCTCACTTTTAGGAACTTTTCAAAACAAGGGATGTTTAACTACATTGTTAATACAACATAAAAACTTTTTCTTCATGCATTAGGTCTCATGAATGTATACATGAGATGCTTAATTCATAAGCATTTTTTGTTCCATTCATCTAGAGCAATATCAAACATAGGTTGTGCATTAAGGTTTGCTTATTACTAGTATTATCGTTACTTTTATTTTGTTTGAGTCAAGCAAACCGCACACCCACATCAAGTCCATATAGACACACACTTAGATTTCGCATTATATTTCTATTTTTTGTTTATTGAGTCATTGTCATTTATCTATAGGTGAAATCACTACATAAATTAATCAAATGAACTACAAATGAACTAAAGAGTATCTACCTAGAGTCCATCGTACAAGGCAAATTGATGAAGAACTTAGGGAGTCTTATCGCACTCTTGAAAAACGTCTCTTCCATGAAGGAAGAATTGTTACTTCATCTTTTATTTCTGAAAACAATATGCTTCCATTCTTTCAAGCTATAGGCCTCGAGCCTTTTCTCACTATTAATGAACCCATATGTCCTAGATTTGTAGTTGAATTCTATCCTAGTCTTGAAGTCAAAAGAAATGAGGAGCAAAGTCCTTACATTGAATTCAAGCTTGGTCAATTAGCCTTTAAGCTAACTTCATCTCAACTCTCTCGAATCCTTTAAACTCCATATGCTCTAGAAACCTTCTACACAAGCAAATGGTCCTTAAATTCTCTTGGTGATCATCCCAATAGCAATTTCTTTGGTCCTAAACATGAACTCGTCAAAACACCATCACCACACCTAGAACCACTCAAACTCAACTTCTAAGAGACTCTAACAAACTCTACCTTGATGAAATTCATCTTGAGTTAAAAGGATGGGAACTTTTCTTTAGGGAAAATTTCTTTTGCTCCCTTGGCAAGAGAAATAAAGTAAACGCATGTATTGCATACATGCTTTACTATTTAACCATCAAAAGAAAGTTTAACTTCACTTCGATACTTATTTAACGAATGGAGGAAGTAAAAAACAAGCAAGATGGTCCTATGCCATTTACCATGCTTTTGACTCGTCTTTATAATCACATTCTCCAAACAAACCCTCAAGCCCTTGTCCCACCTGCTAGTTTCACATTCCATGAACATGTCATGGATCCTCTAAACATTTCAATGAATCCTAGCAAGGAAAAGGGAAAGAAGATTGTCTCTTCCTCGGTAATCTCCTCTTCCTCTTCATCGTCCAATGATAATGAAGCACCATATTTTCTCGAGTTCTATGATGAACTATCCAACAGTGAGGATCTAACCAAAGCCTAACGAGAGAAAAGAGGAATGTTTAAATGCTTGAACTGCTATGTTGGCACGATCACCAAGTACTTGGAAAAACTAAAATGATCATGCTTGTGTTATGTCTATGTGTTCTTGTGGTATGTGGTAATTTGCATATTTGATTATGCATATTGATGAATTGAAAACTTTGATCTATGTATGTTGAAACTTCGTACCCACTATATTTTGTTATGTTTTATGGATATGGTTGTCGTATTAATGACATTTGGTAGAAGATAATGATGTTTGCATGATAATTTGTTTTAAGTTTTGGGGGCAAAATGATGTTCTGGTCGTTTTTGTTGAAACCTGCGACCCACGGATCCACCATATGGTAGATCCGTACGTTGTTTTGGTGGACCGTGGCTCACCAGTCCAGGCGCCAAAATTCAAATTTTCTTGATTTTAAACTTTTTCTACTTTATCTTATAACCATGCTATATGATACTATGTGGGATCTTAAACCTTAGGATATAACATGTTCTCCATATAATCCAAAGACCATTATACAATCCACTTCATCACTTCCACCTTATAATCATCATCATCTGTTAGCCTCAAAATATTGAGTCGAACAATGGAAGTTCGTTCATAACTATATTAGGTCTCGGTCATTAAATTAATATACGTTGTAATAGGCTAGACTGGTAAACGGGCTCTTATTTGTAATCTAATCGGTCACGTGTATCGGGCGAAAGCCCAAGTAAACCCGAGCCTGGCCCGTAGAATTACTAAAGGCATGCAAGCCTTTTAGTCTTCACTATAAATACCCCTCTCCAAGGAAGGAGAGGGTGTTGGTTCATTTGTAAACTTTTGATATTGCAAGTAAACTTTCCATTCTCTCTCTAGTTTTCTCTCACTTTCTCTCTCTACAATTCTTCCTAGTTTCTTCTTTATTTTCTTGTTAAGGTTAATGAAGTGAAGTGATCAAAGGTTACCGACAGTGATGTTCATGTTTTTAATACTTTTCGTGATTTATGCTTGATGGAACAATGAATGTTAATACCGCTCGCGTTGCTCAGTTTGTACCATTTGGTTTGTTCGATATAGCTAGTTTGTACCGCTAGCTTTGGCAGATATCGGATGACACACATTTTGGGGACATCGGACGCGTTTGGATCTCGGACAATGATGAAATAATATTAGCATGAATATGTAGTAATGAATCGACTTTGGTTGATTGGGAAACTGTCACCACCATTTTAACCTCTAGGTTTACATTAGAGATAAATGAGAAAATTGATTTGAAAATCAATCGACATATTACTTGTAAAAGCATTTTTGTAAACAAGCGGGACATCCCCGAAGTTTTTAAAGCGTTTTATCAAAATTCCATCAACCGTCAATGTCATTTACTAGACCAAGTCGATATCCAGTTGGTCATTAAGTTGATTCATATAGAATCTTGCCATGTCACCTACATAGCTTGTTTGATGCCTAGACTCAAGCAGATTTCCATCTTCATTGTGAATACATAAGTATCACTCGGATGTTTCCTAGGAAAATATCAAAAGGATATTGCGTAGGAACTCTTTGTTAAAACCCATTGTGAACTTGGATGAAGTTCAACAAGTGTTTGAAAAATGGAAAGTAGTCCTAACGAGATATTAGATTGATCTCTGGGCTCTAGAGACCTCGATTATGCATTTTTAAGTTTTAGTACTCGCGAGCTGAGCAATTTCCACCTAATTAAATCAACAATCTCCGGAGTGAGAGTCAATAGATACCGTGTGTACTCTGTGACAAATGAGACAAGTTTCTGTTTAGAGAAACCCGAAAATGCTGGGAAAGGGTTTGTGGCATTGCATCACTGGGTCCATGATTCATCTCAATGTCAGAATCCCAACATGTGATTCTGACAAGCATATGTATTGACCCCGGTTTCTTCTTCTTCCTGCCTTAAATTGTTGTGGAGGGCTGCTTTGTTTGCACCCTTTAATCCAACATTTCCCTTTTCATTCATCAACGCCTTCAATGCTTTACCAGCACGTCATTACTAGCACCTTGTTGTGATTGTTCCAGTGTTAGCTCAATCTTAGTCGGCATTATTCCCATCTACATTTATCTCCAATCATACCTAAGGACTGCTATTTCTAACTGTGGATTATCCTTGGGTAGATCCTCGTGTTCTGGTTGGATCATAGGATTGATTCCTAACCTAACCACCTTATTACTTCAGAATCGTCGTGAAATTAAGATGTTGTTGGGTATAAGATCAAACCATAAAACCTTTACTTACTGATCAGCACATGAGAGTCCGATTAAGAATCATGATTTTTAATTACATTTTCCTCCCCTTAATTTTTTAAAAATAAAACACTTAGTTTTTGGAAATCCCTTATGATTAAAATATGTCTTAAAATTCGGTGGGAGAAAATATTAACAGGCATGAATGGTTTGGAACATTTTGATAATGTTTTGAATACATAAGATTTGCCAGTGTTGATGTATCCAAGAACATTAAAACTTTGTTTTTTAAAAATCTCCCCCCCTTCAAAAAATAGGACAAATGAGAAATTGTTGTCTTTTTAGAAACATTGGTGAGGTTGGCGTGTTGAACACATAATTTTGAAAAGATTATGGATTGTCCATTGAGAAATTCTTAAAAAAATTGTGTTCAACTTTTTTGTAAAAACCCCCAATGTTAGAGGACTTCTTCTTCTAACGCTAAGGGGAAGCGCACTGATACTTATTATCCTTTTTTTGAGCTTAATAACATTGAATGTCCTTGTAAGAACAGCTCCAAGACTGAGAAACGTTAATATTCCTCGTTGGTAGGATTAAGTTTATAAACCTTCCTTTTATTTGAAGTCCGGGTTATGTATTGATATTTGCACATAAGCCATCTAGAAAATTAGAAAATCACATGTTTTGAAACTATTTGCAACTCTCTCGCATCGAACTTCATTTACCACACCCGTGCAATGTTTAATTCGACATTTCTAAGCACGTAAGATGTTTATCATTCCAAGAGACTGTCGAAAGAATCTTTTTGAAATAATTCTTTTTTTCTGATTTTGTATTTTATTTTTGAAGTTTTATATTTTTGTATTTTGCTTTTCTAAAAAATATGTACATGGTGATGTTTGATGATGATATCAAGCAGTCTCATTTGTCTGAACCTCTAGATTAGCTGGAGTCAAAAATCTCATACCAATCCTTCTGTCAATATACATTAAAACAAAAAAAAAAAAAAAAATCTAATAATAGGAAATGGAAAAAAAAAAAAAACTTAAAAAAAAAACAAAAAAAAAAAACTTAAAAAATTAAGAACAAGGTTAGACTGAAGTATATGTGATGTTCGGGTGACGAAGATTTAAAAAATAAAAAAAAATAAAAAAAACAAAAAAAAACAAAGAAAATTAAAATATTAAACCAAACACCCCCCCTCCCCCCCCCCCGACCCCCGCCTAACCCCACAGCCCCCCCCACCCCCCCCCCCCCCCAAACCTCCCCGCCCCAACCCCTACCCCTCCCCGCCCGCCTACCAACCCCCCCCCCCCCCCCCACGCCCCACCCCTCCCAACCTCCCCCACCACTCCACACGCCCCCGCCCCCCCCCAGAAACCCCCCCCCCCCGCCCAACACCCCCTGCCACCCCTCTCACCCCCCCGCCACCCACCCCCACCCAACCCATCCCCCGACCATAACCCCGTCCCCCTCCCCACGCCCCTCCGCTCCTACCTCGGGTCAGGGTCAGTTCGTCCCCCTGTCAGCTACTAGGTCATTCCGTTTTGACCCCCACTCAATCAATTATACCCAATATCACACCTGTTACCTTGTATATGCAACTGAATACCGAGTAAGGATGTTCTATGGTACGCGCATCGTATAGGGTTTGCCTTATATTGCTATTGCCTGACTGAGAGTCGCAGTACAACTGTATTTATGTTTGTAGTATTAAGCCATAATCATGAAGCTGTGATCCTCATCACATTACATTGGCACGAACTTGCAATAACGCCACGTACTCTGCCTCTGCTGAAGACATTGCACTGCAGTTTTGTTTTTTTGACATCCAACTTACTAGCTTATCACCAAGGAACTGTATCCCTCCAGAAGTGCTTTTGCGAGTATCAATGCATCCGGCACGATCAACGTCAGGCTCTTGGAGCTTGCTTTAATCCATACAAAGCTTTCCTCTAAAGGTAGACTTTTTCTGGATGATCTGTATTCAACGAACCCTTCTGATGACAAACATAAACCTCCTCCTTCATGGACCATTAGAATTTTTTCTGTTTTCACGTTCCATATTCCTATAAATTTGGAAAAGACTTGTGTGCTGCGTAGGCAACGAAAATCCCGAACGTTCTTTCCAAAGCGAGCAACTAGTGCAAGATGATTCTTTCGAAATCCAATTTTCCCTCTTCCTGACATAAAACCTTAGCTACAAATCGTGCTTTGTTGCGAATTACAGTCTGATACCAATTGTAGGATCCCGTATAACACTTCACTTCATACAATCATACACGAATTTAGAACTAGAAATTAGAGAAAGAAAGTGAGTTGATTTAGAGAGAGAAAGAGAAAAGATAGTTGAAAGAAATAAAAGGAAGGCAAATGGAATTTTTATAAATGAACCAACTTACTTTTCCTTGGTGGAAAAGTTACTTATATACCCCCTTCCTAAGCATAACCTTTAGCAACAAGTCGTGCTTTGTTTCGAATTACAGTCTAATCTCCATCCTTCTTGTTCTTCCATAACCACTTTAGCTTTATAATCATCTTTCCAATGGTTTTGTTCCGAATATCCCAGACTTTTTTAGTCTGTCGAACCTGATTAATTCATCCCTGCATATGCTTCGATCCATGCGGAATCAACCTTTTGCCTCTCCTTAAGTTCTTCCGGTTTCAACAATACGCATCGGAGCTAACGAACATACACAGTTTCAGATCTGTAGCAAGCTGTCGTCCTGTTTGAACTAGTCATGGTTGGGATTTCCAACAAATTGTTCTAATGGATGATCTCTGGTTCCTCGGTAATCCATGAACTTTTGTGGTTGAAATGAATGCACATACGTATTATCAATGTTGCGTTGAGGAATGCTCACCAATTTTGTTATTTTTTTTACAGAGGGGAGGTGAGTGGGTGTGGACTTGTATACCCGTGTACATAAAGGAATGATAATTCAGCTTTAGTGAAATGATGCATTCGGGGGGTGTTTTGGCGGTTGGGGGGGTCTGTCGATCAATTGTTGTTTTCCTACTTACCGTGTGTTGGAGTGTAAATATTCGTCAATCCAGGACTAAAGAGAAATTTCCAAACCTTGTTGTGACGAATCTTTCTTCTCTGCTGTAAGAAACAACCATTTTGTCCTTGGGGACCGCAACGAGGGCCAGAGTGTCATAATCTGGACCAGCCTTTTAGTCCTTGAGGAACTAGTCCTGAAGGAGACATTTTCAACAGATATCTCTGACGTTGTAGTGCGAGGTCTGAACTTTTGTGATCAGAACGTCAATTCCTTAGATTCATCAAACTTGATATGAATGTACTCAACATTAGCGAGTTCTCTTATTGAAACCAGACGATATCCCTTCGACTGAGTAGGAATATTCCACCATGACACATGGATCCCCCTTTTTCTTTTCATCTTATCCAGATTTTCCCCATCTCTAGTTATGTAACAAATGAAACCAAAGATGTGAAGATGTTTTATTAAAGCTTTCCTGTCATTAATGATGTGATACGCCGTCTTTCCATGAGTCGATATGATGATTGATCTGTTCTGAGTATAGCATACGGTTGCAACTGCTTCAGCCCAAAATGATAATGGAAGCTTAGAAGCTGAGAGCATTGTTCGACCAGCCTTAACAAGAGTGCGGTTCCGTCTTTCTACAACATCGTTCTGTTCAGGTGTTCGAGGAGTGGAAGTCTGATGTTCAATGCCTTCTTCTTTGAAATAAGTATGGAGTGTCTTGTTCAAGAACTTTGTACCTTTGTCAGTTGGGACACTAATAACTTGAAGCTGAAGATGCGTTGAAATCATCATGAGAACGTCTTTGAGAACTCTGGAGTTCATCTTTGGATCATATAAAAAGAGGTCCAAATGAAATCTTGAAAAGTCATCAACAATAAACCAAATCGTATTTCTCCCATTTATGCTTGCAACCCGCATTGGACCACACAAGTCCATGTGAAGCAAATTCAACCTTCCTTTGGAACTTGGAACAACTTTTAACTTAAATGAGCTTCTTTTTGCTTTACCACCCCTCATTTCACACCAAACGATATGTAAGGCAAAGTTAATCCTTGACATATTTCAACCTTAGTAGAAGCCTGTCACAATATCTTTTCTTTGAGAGTAAAGGGTGAAGAATCGAAGTTAAAGAGAAAGTCTTCGATGTCCATAAAAGACCAATGCTTGAGTTGGTGAAAGCTTTAGCCATGAAACAGATTGGAGGTTGATGAAGTTGTTTTCCCTTGAAGAGAATATTGTATAGAGATCAGATCTACTAGCGATTACCAATTAGTAAATCGATTCCCTGAAGATCTGTCACATAACAAGTAGATTTCCTGAAAACAACCTCTAAATCCGCATCACAGAATTGACCAACCGAGAAAAGATTGTGATTGAGGCCTTCGACATAATAAACCCGTTTGATCGTGACATCTTCCGTGTGATTTCAATTTCTCCAAAACCAATAAATGTAGAGCAAATTGATCATTTCCAAAAGTGAACAGTTAACCCAGAAATCTCTCTCACTAAATTACACAACACTTGAATTGCCCGTCATGTGCTTTGTTGCATACCAGAGTCCCAACAATGAATAGGAAGAGTTGTACAATCTGCAAGAGAATTAAAGGACGATGGAACATTAGACCAAAGTTAGATCCTACGCAATTTTGATACTTTAAAAAAGACATTAGTAACCTAGAGACCAATGTCTATAGTGGGAGATAATACTTGTTATACAACCCTCTTCCCTGATTTTAGTCATCCATATCTTTTTGGTCCTATGTGGCTTTTGTGTCCATTTATATCCTGATGGACATTTCTTAGCTATTCACCATTTTCATTCCTGATTTGTATTCACGTACAACTCCTTATAGTAACTCTTGGATTTCTAAATAGTGGTATCTGATGAAACTATTTTCTTATAGGGTGTTGCAACAGATTTGTTCACTTTTCTCTTGGGTTTACTATCACTAATAGGCACTACCAAAGGCTTTCTTAGTTCTACGTTCACGTATTCAAGTATCTAAAACACAAGCATCATGATTAGAATAAAACACAGCATTCCAACTATTGTGCACAAACAACATTCACATTCAAAGTTTCAGAATTTGAACGTTCATGTTTACGACGTGAGTTAACAGACTTTGTTTTTTCTTAGAAATACTAGAAATCCTATGGATGGTCTTCTACTTCCTTTTTTTTTAAACTCACTTTTGAATTAGTTTTGCATGACCCTGAATCTAATAACTTGATAGCACGTAAGCTTGGTCTGCTAACACTAGTAGTGGTGATTTACTCTAGGATATTTGACGACTTGAGGAATTAGATTCGCTAGGAAGCATGAGGCACTGCGGTTGCTCATGTTTCGTGTTATGCTAGTGGCAATTCTATAAATCCTATTCCTGGTTTTAAGCACATTCGAGTGTATTTCCGCTGTGTCTTCCTATTCTAAAGAGGCAAATTCTGTTAGTGACTTGTTTAAACAAACCCTCCCAAACACATTTAGTTTTATTAACCGACTGTTTCGTTGAAAACTTCGTCATTTCAGGAGAATTTTGAAAAAGGGAGTCGGTTCCTAAAACAGATGGTTTTTTGGAATCCGTTAGAGCAATTTGGTTACGAACAAACAATGGTTATCAAAAATGAGTTCCACAGCTTTCCTTTTGCATTTCTCAAATGAGATTCTTTAACTCACTACTGATGGCTATGGATCTTGTCTTGCATTTGTGAGCCTTTTCCAAATCATGTATTGTCGAATGAATTTCACGTTCTTTTTGTCGAAATACATTTGATCCATTTTCTTTGCAAACTGGGGTTGTTTTTCATTTGTTCTTTTAACATTTTTGTAAGCAATTTCAAGAGAAATCGAATGGTTTGCAAGTTTAGCACAACTCTTTTTAAAAAAGTGTATTATGTACTTCTTTGTTAACCAGATTCAGTTTTGTTTCCGAAAACTTTTGTGCAAGCATTCACATTCTTTCTTTGATGAAGATGCCAGCATGTAATTTCAGCATAAGCATTTAAATCAGACAGAGAATGAAATATATTAACATGTAACATCTTTAGACACACACTCTTCGAGAAGTAGATCATATATGTTTGAAAAATCAGCCTTTTCAGATTCAAGTTCGTCAACCTCTTTTTCAAGGGATTTAACGTACTCATAATCTTCATGCATTTCTGTTTTAAGTTCATGTTCAAAACGAAAACTATCATTTTGAGTTTTTATGGAAAGAGGCATTAATAAGGTTTTTATCAAAACTTCCATATCTTTAGCAGTTGGCACCCAAAAATATCAGAAACAAAATATTCGCAGATGTTTAAACCCAAAGCTTGATTCAACAATTTTCTCATAAATTGATTGATGTTCAATGTCAGTGTCGTTAAAAACTTGTCTACTTTCACAATGGATTTTCAAAACGGGGTAATAAAGGCAAACGTTTTTAGCATGATTTGGTTTTGTTCTAACAAACGGTTTTCTCCACATTGTCTTCCTAACTTATTTTGCGCGTTCCAACTGATAAAGATACTCCAGTGAGGGTGCTTTGAAAATTTCATAAAGACTATTATGTTTTGTGTAATCATAATGTGTTTACCAAAATCTTTAATTCAATGTTTGATCTACTCTCATTTGAAAGAGTTCATGGTCCTCTCCTAGTGGGGCCAAATCTGTTTGCAAGATCAGATTGTACATATGGACTCATACAAACTAGGGCTCTTCAGATTGAGCTTTCATGAGGTACCTTTGGATTAGCACAGGTATGATCCACCATATATGTCGAGCATTTGGGGTGCTAACAGATGAAATGGTCTGGATTGACTGATACGTGTAATAAACAATTTCGTTCAAAAACTTTAATTGTTTGTCCCAATTTTCAATCATCTGTCAATACTTTTTTCTTACCTTCGCCTTTAATCCGAGGAAGACCTTACTTTTCTCTTTGAGTTGGACCTTCAAATTACGACGTTAGTTGAAAAGAGTCCTATTTACTAACACATCCGTGTTTTTGAATAAACCAACTAAAAGTTTACAATAGCTTAAGTTTTTAAACTTCTTGGTTATTTCATGGTCCTTTAACGAGTAATATCCTGAGAGTTTCATTTAAGTTGTTTGAAAAAGAATGTCAAACAAAATACGATCGGAGTCATTAAAGAGCTATGTACTTCCTCAGCTCATTCCTTATTGTTCTAAAAAGTTTCAAATAGGACAACTATCCCGACACCTAGTAGCTCCCCATAGACCCTACCTAGTCCTCATCAAGGTTAGTTTGCACTCCTCTAGTTTCTTGATTCAGATGATAGCGTTTTGCTTTCTTTAATTGCTTCAAAATTGTTTTGTTTTTCCTTCAGTAATCAAGAGTTAAGTTTTGCCAATTAAAAATAGCAAGCGCAACACGCACACAGCACATTCTGCAGAATTATTCTCAAGAATGTTTTGTCTTTCATTGCAAACAAATTAATTTTCATCATTGTTTTTTGTAACCTGTTTCCAATGGCTAATTCAGTGCAGGATTTCCTTCTGGTAAGACCTTTTGAATCTTTGCCATGAAACTGTAATGTGCTCCCAATTCTTGTTCATCAATCTCTTCATCCGTGTCCGCTAGCCAATGAGCTTGCTTTGCTTGTAGTGGAACACCTTGTTCAGCTTGTTTGCACATCATCATCTTTTCCTTGTGATACGATGTAAGTCTTTAACCCCCGCATTTGGCTTCCGTGCCATTTCCTTTGCATAGTGGCCAAATCTTGCAGTTAAAGCACTGTGAATCCCCGATTGTTGCACGACAGACTGCCTACAGTTTCCCTAAGTCCCAGCAACTATCCATTGGTCCTTTTTGATTCCCTAAACTGCTCTGACTGAATTACGTTGGTTATACCTTGGTGTGGTATCTTCAGTTCTTGTTCCTGGAGTTTGAAGAGTTTCGAAGGTTGTTGTTGGTAGTTTTTTTTTTGTAAGAGCCTATTTGAAATACTTTGCAAGGATGGCCAAAATTCTTTTGCATATCCTTATCCCTCGCTAGCTTGTTCAGGATCACTGTCTTCTTCAGACAACACTGACTCAGATTGGAGGAGTATCTGGTTTGGCGATCATCTTTGCCTTTGTGTCTGGTAGAGTACTTGGTTCTTGGAAGATGATGTTGTATTTGTTCTCTAAGGTTTGGTGCTTGAAGTAATTAATCTGAGTATGGTTTTTGAGCAGCCCAAGAAGTGCCTAATTGGGGTTTGCACTTCTGGTATGTCCTCTCACAGCATGGATTTACATTGACGTCATTTTGATACTGCTTCAGAATTCAAAAAGTGTGTGATATGAGATTGAGTGTTCTATTGACTTTTGATTGCTTGACAAACTGCACAAATTCTTGACCAGTTCTGGTTGAAGTTGTTTGAAGGAAATTGAACGTTCACTTGCCATTGTAAGTAACTTGCAGTTGTTCCTTTTTCAACTCATTCATCAATTTTATAAAACCGTGAGTAATACGACTCCATTGATATCTCCATCACGAGAAGTAAACGTTCCCAAATTCCCATAACAGATTGTCTTTACATCTTGTACATTTTAATGATTCAACAACCCTGTTGGGTAGCCTTTCAATGCTATCCACTCTCATTCGCTGTTTACCAAGCGTCAACATTTTAGAAATAGATATCAGTACTCCAATACCATTTAAAGCCCAGAAAATTACCTTCTTTTTCAGACAGAAAGTGGTTCTTTTGTTTCCTTTGGGAGTCATGTTGATCTATGTTTTAATTTATGTAAGTTGTTGTATTGCAGGATTAACCTTTCGTTTGCACAGCAATCAGCTTTTGAACTAGTAATAAACAGGATGGCACGTAGGGACCAGATAGTATGCTTTTTCTCAGTCCCTCACCATTTGGTTTCATGTCAATGTACCGTAGAAAACGGATCTCATTGTGAATATCTTCCTGGTCTAAGCAATGGTGATTGTGGGATCCTTTTAACCAGCTGCCATGATATTGTGTAATGTTGACTATCTGTTGGGGGATGTAAGTGACTGGAGTAGACATGATGAATGAATGAATATTGTATTATGAAGTGGAAAATATTTGTTGGATATAAGTGGATGTGAATGTTATTGAAAGTTTTTGGTCATGTAATGTAATTCATGTTCACGTGATTTTACACGTCTTATGGATTAAAACCGATAATGAATAACGGGATTTTACAAAATCACTAGACAAACAGTGAATGATAATCGATTGATGTTTAATAGTTGAATTGTGAATGATTATCCTTTTCAGTCCTTTGTTTGTTATTTTGTTTTAACGTTTTGTTATGTTTTTAGACATTCTTAATAGATTCCGCAAATTCGGTCAAATACCCGACCTAGTTTTTTGTTTATATTTTTTTTTTGTGGAAATTAGATTTTCAAAACAAGGGTTTTTAAATGGACAAAACGCAGTGTCTTTAGTCAAAACGCAGAGCTGTTTCTTAGACAAAATGCAGTTCAACCTTTTGAGACAAAACGCAACCAAGAAATGAAATGGACAGAGTCTCCCCTAGGCAAAACGAAATAAGGGTCTTCAATCAGGCAAAACGCAATACCTAAAAACACAAAGGCAAAAACGCAATAACCAAAAGCAGAGGCAAAACGCAATAACCAAAACGCAGAGGCAAAACACAATAACCAAAACGCAGAGGCAAAACGCAGAACCAAAATGCAGACGCAAAACGCAGAACTAAAATGTAATAACCAAAATGCAAAGGCAAAACGCAGAGGCAAAACGTAATAACCAAAACGCAGAGGCAAAACGCAATCAAGAACACCCCTTCAGTTAGTCAAAACGCAGCCAAGTAAAAATCGTCAAACTTTCTTGAAAGCTACGAAATGATTGATTTAAACCACCTAGTAATGATGCAAGGGATAGATCTAAGCCCAAAAGTACAAATCTTTAACACCTTTAACCACAAACAAAGATCAAACTTTGATTTTTTTCTTGCTATTTTTCGAACAAAATATGCCACAAATTTGAGCTTATTTAACCACAATTATCAACCACAAATCCACACGTAGCTCTGATTCCAATTGTAGGAAACCGTATAACACTTCACTTCATACAATCATACACGAATTTAGAACTAGAAATTAGAGAAAGAAAGTGAGTTGATTTAGAGAGAGAAAGAGGAGAGAGAGTTGAGAAAGAAATTAGAAAAAGGAAAATGGAATTTTTATAAATGAACCAACTTACTTTTCCTTGGTAGAAAAGTTACTTATATACCCCGACACATTAAATGACGTTCGAGATATTAGACTAGGACCCAAGCTCGGGTTTTGCTTGGGATTAAACCCGAAACATATAGAATATTAGATTTACTATCAAACCCGATTCCCGATACATTTCTATTCCAACGTTAACTAATTGATTGACCGAGACTTAAATACATAATGAATGAACTTCATGCTCGACTCATTCGACTCAATATTTTGGCTAACACTTGTTCTCATTGACTTCATTATGGCATTGCTTCAGGATGTCATAAAGTTTGTGATAGGAGACAGTCTTCAGCTCTTGACTCTGCTTAATAAGTGTCACAAACCTTTGCCATTCTGGTTGTAGTTGAAGTAAGAACTGGACATTCACTTGATGATTTCTAACATGACACTGATTTCTGACAAGCTCATTCATCATCTTGTAAAACCGTGAGTAATACGATTCAAGTGATTCACCATCCCGTGATGTGAATTTTCCAAATTCCAATATAAATTGGTTTCAAATATCTTGAACATTGATTGATTCACCTGTTTCATTTCAACCATTTCAATGGTTTCCACATTTCACAATGCATTCGGACAAGGCACAACCTGTGGAGTAGCTATCGTTATCTTCCTGTAAGAATGATCTTTAACGGCTTCAGCTTCATAGCATATCAGTTGATTCGCGTAGGTCTTGGGAAACCTTCTTATAGTTCACATATAACCTCTCTGTTAGTTGTTTCAGAACCTACTTCAAGCCAACGTGGAACTCTGTCCTCTCAGTCCATTAAAACTATATGGTAGATTTTGGAGACATAGTTATAAGTCAACCGTGAGGTTTAGGTGTCAATGTATCGTCTGATTCTAGATTTTCCACTGAATGTAGATTACCCGGTCTAACATTTGGTGGACAATCTTTGCTACCTGCATCCATGATAGCATTAATGATAGAGCATAGCAGGATTGAGTTTGCAAATTTGTATTTGAAGATTGACATTTTATAAAGTTTTTTTGTAATGGATATCGGATCTTAAGTATGTAAGTGATTGATTGTGGTGTTTATTAAATGAATCAACATTCACAGGGATTTTTTACAATTTTTATTGATTAAAACCGAGAATAGAAATTCTTATCGCGGGGAGTTTACTAAATCAAAAGAAACCGTGAATGAATAATTAAATGACAGTTTCAAGTATGATTAGTCGAGATGTTTGGTTTGATTGGTTGTATGTTGAAGTCCAATGAATTTAATAAGTCCTTGAGGTTTGTCCGAAACTGTGAAGTCCAAAAGAATGTGATACAAAACGCAGTGTTTAGACAAAACGCAATGTCTTAATTGCAATGAGACAAAATGCAATCTTCAGCAAAACGCAAGTTCAAGCAAAATGCAACAATAGTTGGTTGGAGAAAACACAGAACACTTGTGTAAAGACAAAACGCAGTACACTTGTGTAAAGACAAAACACATTCTACCCAAAACGTAAGATTTCCGAGACAAAACGCAACTGTTTTGAAACACAAAACGCAATCTTTTTCTTCACAAAACGCAATGTTTTTAGGACAAAACGCAACTGTTTTGAAACACAAAACGCAATCTTTTTCTTCACAAAATGCAATGTTTAGAAAAATTAGGCAGAGTAACGTTTAGTATTTTGCATTAAGGGTCTTCAATCACTTAACAAAACGCAAGTTTACTTGTTATAGGCAAAACGCAACTAGCTTCCAATACAAAATGCAAGTTTACTTGACAAAGCGCAAGTTTACTTGACAAAACGCAATGCAACCTGCAAAAACACAAAACACAACTTGTAGGACAAAACGCAGTTTCGTAACTTTTTTAGGACCACGAAGTCACTTTCCAATGAGATGCATTTTTCACTTGGTACTCTCTTGTCTTCAGCCAAAACGCAACCACGAATGTAGCAAAACGCAAGCAAGAAACAAGGTCTCAATAAGCTCAAATCTTTTCTTTTAGCTACGAAATCCTTGAACTTATACGTGAATAGGATAAAGTACATGATCAAAACACAAGCTTGACAAGTTTTGACACTTGGTTGGTACAAAACGCAATGAAGAAGAACCAAAAAAAACTTTGTGGCAAGACGTTTGAATCAAAAAACCAAACCAAGTCGTGACCTTTTAAGAATCTAGATTAATAAAAGACCCAAGTTTGATAGAAAGGACGTTTTTAGTACCAAAATACCACAACAATTCATGACCTTTTGTTGTTTAAGACCACGAACGAAAGAAAAAAAACCACAAAAACAATCACCGAATACCCGTTGGCGAGTGATACCACGTGTTATCCCATAAACTATGATCCAATACACAACAATAAGCGACCAATAATCACCAAACCATCCTTGATGATGCGAACCAAAGAAGAAAGAAAGAAAGAAAATAAGAGATGAATATTAGATTAGAGAAAAGAGTGTAGGAGGCTTACACATACAACAATGAAAACCTACACCCTTCACCAAGTGTGGTGAAGGGATATTTATACCCTTTTGCCTTAAGTGAGGCGTATGGGATTCTAAATGGGTCAGGCTTGGCTTCTCGTGGGCTTTGAGCCCGATACATAGACAATATTAGTTTAATGACCAAGCCCGTTAAACCCGACTAGCCTATTACAATACAAGACCTAGTTTGACTTTGTAAGACCGATAACATTCTTGTTTGACTTAATATAATTAAGGCTAACAGAAGACCCAAGAAGAAGTTCAACTCCCCTATCATACTCATCTCAAACTCATCGTGTATGATTTTTGCAAAATCATCACACAAGTTTTGACTCGTGGAACCAAATATAATGCCGTCGACATATATTTGAACAATGATAAGATGTGACTTTGATTTCTTAGTAAAAAGTGTATTATTGACCATTCCCATTGAATACTCGTGTTTTATCAAAAATGATTTTAGTCTATCATACCAAGCTTTGGGAGCTTGCTTATGACCATACAAATCCTTCTTAAGTTTATAAACATAGTTTGGTTTTTGAAAATCAATAAACCCTGGAGGTTGAGAAACATAAACCTCCTCGTTTATAAAACCATTTAGACAATCACTTTTTACATACATTTCATATAATTTAAAATCATTTGCACAAGCAATAGCAAGAAGTATACTAATTGAATCTAACCTAGCTACCACCGGAGGCATAAAGTTTCATCATAATCAAATACCTTCTTGTTGATTATATCCTTGTGTCACTAATCTTATCCTTATTTCTAGATACTATAAGAACCGTTTCATATAATTTATTCTAAAGACACCAATTTTGTTTCCTATGATTGATTTGACTTTATAGGTAAAGGGACTAATTATCGCCAACATCATTACTAAAATTTGATTTAGTTCTTCTTGCATGGGCTACATACCTAACTATTCATATTTTACTGCCGTCATTGACATTTTATGCTTGAGACCTATGTTCTTTGATTAATTCTCCCTATGACTTGATCTAAGTTGATATTCTTGACATTCCTAATGTTAACTATTTCGTCAACCTCTATCGACTCATCTTATTCATTATTATTATTTACTACTTTGGTATTCTTTACAATGGCTTTGCATCATAATAATTTCTGAATTGTACTTCATTATCAAATTCCCGACCATGATCTGTTCTAATAGCTATTATAGAGCTACCTAGTTAGTTTTGAATTTTCCTACTTAATATTTCAAATTTCTCAAAGATTTCATTTTTAGTCATTAGAAATCTAGTCCATGTATACCTAGAATAGTTATCTACTACTACTAAGGTGTATAAATTACCTCCATAGCTTTTAATAGCCTATGGACCAAATAAATCCATGTGTAATAATTCTAAGCATCTTTTAGTGGAAACCATATTTTTAGCTTTATGACTTGCATGAGCTTGCTTCCTAATTTTACAAGAATCACAAAAATGTTTATCATATTTTAGCTTAGGTAAGTTTCTAACTAGTTCCTTAGATGACAACGATTGAATTAAACGCATATTAGCGTGACCAAGTCTTCTATGCTATAAGGTAGAATTATCCACTACCGTGGCGAGATATAATTTGTCTTGAGATTTATTTCCTAATTTCATTACGTATAGACCCTTTTCCTAATTCCATTTCCTATGATTTTACCGTCTTTAATTATTTCACTACCTTCATCCGTGAATAATACTTGACACTTATTGTCACAAATTTAACAAACACTAAGTATGTTAAAAGCTAATTTATCTACGTGTTCTACATTAGATATAGTGAGAGAGTCATTAAAGATCGTACCTTTGCCTATGATCTTTCCTTTTAAGTTACTTCCAAAAACAACGTTACCACCATCGTATGCTTTGTAAGTAGAGAATAAGCTCTTGTTACTGGTCATATGTTTGGAGTAACCACTATCTTTGATCTACTCATCTGGTTCCAAGCATGTTCTCAAGCATACCTATTTTAACATAAACAAATTCAAGCGTTTGGTCCCTAATATCTCATGGGTCCGAAAATGTTAGTATTGTACATCCTTTGCATTTGTTGCAATTGATTGCGATATTGAAATGGGATGCAATTTCTATTGTTACGAAACCTTGATTTTATCTGGTAGATCCAATTTCATTGGGTAGAAGTTTGATGAATGGTTGTCTAGAGTTTCTCCTAGATTGAGAGTGTGTTGTATTTGATTTTAGAATAAGTGTTTCTTCTAGGTGAGAGTGTTTTCAGTCCTAGACTTAGTTTTGAACAACCATTTTACCGCTTTTAGGTGAGGTTTTAAAGATGGTTTCTTTGACTCATCAATGTTATTATGTATTAGTTTCTTTCTAGTAATAAACAAAATCGATCTAATAAAGGACATCGGATGGATTTAAAAAATGTATTCTGTCCCATTTTGGTTGTCGATGTGACTCACGGATCCAGGTATGGTGGATCTGTTCCCCTTAATGGTGGATTCGTTTGTCGCGTTATCATCGAAACGATGATCCAACGAATACTTAATAATTTTAGTTACGCTAGTTGACGCGTTACGTTATCAAATCTAGTTCTATTTTACATATAGGTGACTTTTGATTATTTAAATTTCTCTAAGTGAATTAGCGTTTATCAATTTAACAAATTTACTCGAGTTTCTTTAAGTTTGTCGTTTTTCCATTTAAGCTTATCACTTGACTTACATACAAATTTCAATTTCTTTATTTTTCTCATGTTTCTTAATTTTCTCGTTCAACTCTAAAATTTCTTTTTCTAAAAGATCTCTTTTAGTTTTCAAAATTTTATTCTTGTTAATGATTTTATAAGCTATTTACACATAAGCTATCGTATTCAATTTGCATATCTATCCATTATTAATAGAAGTGCTTTATCACTATATTGTGAGGATAAGTCGTTACCTCATTTGACGATTGAGCATGAGGACAAAGTTTATAGTTGGTTTTGTCTTCAACTATCATTTTTGCTATCGCTCCAAGAACCTACAATGAATGCCTTTTAATCTTTTGTTATGAGGGATTGATTTGGACAATGCATAGAGATGGATTTGGTCATCGCATTAAAGCATTTGTTTTCAATTTTCTTCTTATTTGATCCTAACTATATATATATATATATATATATGAGACTAACTATGAGTGTGTAAATATGAATTAGTGACTGGATGCCACCTCAATGCCATTTCAATGATGAGGTGACACACATTTTGCATTAATTTTTTGAATTTTTTTAATTTTTGGATATTTTTTTTTTAATTTTCGGATTTTTTTTTAAATATTGTTCATGGCAAGGTTCGAACTTGTGACCTAGGGTTAAGTTCCAATTAAGTTTACTGACTAAGCCAAGCCACCATTTATGTTTTATTATCCAAAACTATAATAATATATTTTAAAAAAATAATCTTCAAAAATATATCAAGATATACTTCAAAATATATTAAGATATACTCTATAATTATTAGATTTAAGT
The DNA here is from genome assembly GCA_026074375.1 of Tanacetum coccineum. Lineage (NCBI taxonomy): Eukaryota > Viridiplantae > Streptophyta > Magnoliopsida > Asterales > Asteraceae > Tanacetum > Tanacetum coccineum. The sequence continues at coordinate 28,100 of BQNB010014853.1, read as the reverse complement.
TTATTTGGATACCAAACTTTTATTGGATACTAGGGGATTCATCTCCACCCTCCATCTTCATATGATCCAACGAATAAGATTGAGTTCACAATTTACACTATAAGGGCTATTTTGTCCAATATAAAAGAAATTTTTTTAGTAACCGTCTCATTTAATTCACACATATTGTGTGTTTAGCTTCGATTTATTTTTTCTTTCTCTTCGACCAACGAATAACTTAACTAATAGAACAAACTAATCAATTGATCATCGTCTTCTTCAATCGATCATCTTTTTCTTCAGTCGAGCATATCCTTCTTTAATTCATTAATATCAGGTTAGATTTAACTGATTTGTTTATATTAGATTTTTTTTAGATTTTTTTTTCGAATAAGCTAGCTTATTAGCTTATTTTGATTTTATTTAATCAGGTTTTATGGATTCTAGCCATTCTAGTGCGCGATCTAGTGTTTCTCATAATTCTGTTTCGTCTGATGTTGTTGTTGAAAGTTTTGTACCGTCTGGTACTGTTCTTAATGCTTTTACTGAAGAGATTGTTGCTTATGAGAATGATAGTAATGAGACTCATGCTGTTAAAAGTAAGTTTATGTTCATAAGCTTTTTTTAATCAATTTGTGTGCTTATATTATCTGAATTAAGATGTTTGTAACTTATTACTTATTAATAAGCAGACTTTGTTTATTATAAATATTATTTGTGATACAGCTTGTGTTTATTATATTTATTTTATTATATATAATTATTTTGATTATTATATGATTTTATGACATGTCATATTCCATTCTGTTTTTTAGATATTTATTATGTGATATCATATATGATATCAAGGCTTTTTGTGTTTATATATATATTATAATTTGTAGATATATATGTGATATTTTGCACATTATTCTCGTTGAAAACATATTACTTAGTTCTTTTTTTTTTCATTTTTATTTTTTCAGAGTTGTATGCGTTGTTGTACGCCTGAATCGTTGTTACCATTCTATTTATTGATTACTCCTGGTGGAACTGTTTATTAAATTCTAAAGTTTATTGCGGGATGTTTTACTAGTTAAAGGGAATGTTTATGATTCAGTTGATGATTGTGTTGTTGCATATATGAAGTATGTTGCAGAAGCAGGGTTTGTAGTTAGGCGTTCATGTCAGAAAAGAATGTTGAATGCAGATGTTAAACAAAAGTATTTAGTTTGCAATAGGATGGGTTGCCTTTAAAAGAGATACAGTAGACGACACACTAGATTTTAGGGAACAGCAATTTAAACAAATAAGATAAATTCAAACCTTCTTATAACTGGATGCAAAGCTTGTGTTGTGTTTAATTTAATTTGGATACTTGTACTAGAAAGTTTGTTCTGAATGTGTTTGATACTATTCATAATCACGAGCTTGAACGTGAAGAGTACAAGCATTTGTCAAAGACAGAGAGGCAGTTGACGTATATGGAGCAAGTGTTTATTGTGAAAGCTGCTAGTGTGAACATAGGTGCAACAAGAGCTCATCACCTTCTAACCGGTATCAAGGGTTTCGTATTTGCTTGTTCTCGGTACTCACTGTCATTTTAAGACTTTTTTAGAGCGGTGAAAACTGCTATATAGGAGACAGTTGAATGCTCGATGCTATTATTCATAATTTGGAAAATAGAAAAGAAGCACGTTATCTGACTTTTTTGTTTGATTACTTGGTTGGAATGCTGAGTTATGCTATTTTTTGGTCCGATGATGTTCTCTGAACGTTTCTAAGTACAATTATAGGGAGTTTGGTGATGTTGCATCGTTTGATGCTACCTTTAAGACAAACAAGTAAGAATTCTTTTTTGTAAGCAGTGTCTTAGTTGTAGTATGTTTTGTGTTATTTCAGGTTTTTTTCCAGATACAAGATGGTGTTTGTTCCATTTACAGCGATAGAAAATCACAGGAAGTGTGTTACAGTTGTTGCGGGTTTGTTGAAGAATGAAACAACAAAATCTTACATTTGGTTATTGAAAGCATTTATGAAAGCTTTTGGGAAAGCACCTAGTATAGTAGTCATCAACCAAGATGGAGCAATGAGGAATGTTATTGAAGCTGAGTTTGGTGGGTCCAAGCATCGTCTATGTATGTGGCATATCACCCAAAAGCTTCCTGCTAAGGTATTTTTATCTCTTTCTAAGTACTCTTTTGTTTAATCACATATGATATTTCAATATACAGTTTTAGTTTCATATCATTTGTATTATCATATATGATACTATATATTATAGTTGAGTTTTATTTATTTGTTATATCATATGTGATACTACTAAGGTACTTTTATCTTTTTCTAAGTACTCTTTTGTTTTATCATATATGATATTTCAATATACATTTTTAGTTTCATATCATTTTGTTTTATCATATATGATACTATATATGATAATTCAGTTTTAATTTATTTGTTATATCATATGTGATACTTTGAAGATTTTTAAAATTTTTATTGTTTTTTTTCTTTCAGATATGTGCAAAAATCTATGATGAGACTGACTTTTTAAAAGCGTTATCAGCTGATTAAGATTGTATGGGAATATGTACATTGAAACTGAGGAGTTGAGTATTGATGGGGTAGGGGAAAAGTTGATGGAAGAGTTTAATTTGGAGAATCATAAGTGGTTAACAAAGATGTTTAATATTCATTCAACTTGGATTCCTGCCTATTTTATCGACTCTCCATTATGTGGATTGATGAGGATGACATCTAGGTCAGAGAGTGAGAACTCCTTTTTCCTGCATTTACAATTCTGGTTCAATCTCTTAAATTTTATGATGTTTTAAGACGGCGATGGAGAAGGCGAAAGGCAGGTACAAGAAAGGATGGATTTAAGACAATTGGATTACTGTTTCCTAAGGTTAAGATCTCTTCATTAAGATTGAACGTCATGCGTTTAATGTTTACACTCGTTCGTATTTTGTGTTGGTTGTCGCAGGGAAGAAATATTGGTTGCTTATTGTATTGCAAAATAGATTCAAACTTGTTTGGTTGGAGGATCCGAGTGTGTATTATCAAAGAGGTCAGTCCATATGTTATGAAATGACAGAGAGTAAGAAGAGAAGAAGAAAGCTAATCTGTATGGATAAAGGAATGTAAAGCTGAAGAAACAATATAAAGTTGATATGTTTTTTCCAAAAAAGATGGGCTTTATAAGGTATGTTTTTGTAGTTTCCAGTTTTTTTTATGTGTAATCATATATGATTATACACTGCAGTTTTTTTTAATTATTTTTGTGTTTTTTTAAGGTGTTGCGGAACGTAGGAGATGGTTCAGTTGTTTGTTCATGTTAGCTTTTTGTGAGAGTTGGCATATTATGCAAGCATATTTTTTGTGTCTTTAAGAACGCCAATGTTGAAATGATTCCACAACAATACATCTTGAGGCATTGGACGAAGAACCTTATACCTGCTGCTTTGAGGAACAAAAGAAACAAATATGGTGAGAAGAATGTGGTTGTTGAGAATTATGCGAACGAGGAAACTTCTATTGTTGATCATTGTGTGCATTTGCTTAGTAAAGATGAGCCAAGGTTAGGCGCTTTTGTTGAAAAGTTAAAGTCACTAAAGAAAGAGGTTGAAGCTGATTGCCTAAATCCTCCTTCAAAGAAAAAAACTGATAATTTGGAGCAGCTTGTTGGAGTTCCGAAGCCGCCTGTTGTTGATGTTAACAATCCAACCGTTGGATCGACCAAAGGACGAAAAAAGTTGCGTATCAAGGGAGGAAAATAGAAAGCAATTGAAAAAAGTTTGAAGGACAGGAATTCATGTTCATTGTGTGGCGGTACCGATCATAACAAGAGGACATGCCCGCGAAGGTTTGAAGGTCAAGATGAAGTTGTGGTTCAAAAAGAAGTGGGTCAAGAGGAAGTTTTGGTTCAAAAAGAAGTGTGTCAAGAGGAAGTTTTGGTTCAAAAAGAAGTGTGTCAAGAGGAAGTTGTGGTTCAAGAAGAAGTGTGTCAAAAGGAAGTTGTTCAAGAAAATATAGATTTGTCTGAAGACGAAGAAGAATTGTCTGAAGAATATGAAGACTTGATTCATAAATAAGTATATTTTGGTCCAATGATAAGCTTAGCAAATTGTTTGTTTGTTTTTAATAAGTTGTTTGTTTGAAATCATATATGATTTTACATTAAATTCCTATTTACTTGAATTATCATATGTGTTTGTTCATTTATGCCTTTGGATCTTCTTAAATTAGTATTTGTTTCATATATATATATATCATTTATGATATACTAGTTTTGTTCCTTTGTTGTTTTGAGTTATCATATTTGATAGCTGTATTTAACAAGTTTTGAAAAGCAATCTTATGTGCTTTCTGAATATCATATATGATATACAGGTTTTGTTCCTTTGTTGTTTTGAGTTATCATTTTTGATAGCTGTATTTTAACAAGTTTTAAGTTGTATCATATATGATATCATATTGATATCATATATGATTTTACATTAGATTCCTTTTTACTTGAATTATCATTTTTGATAGCTGTATTTAACAAGTTTTGAAAAGCAATCGTATGTTCTTTCTTAAAAAAATCATATATGATTTAATATGTTCTTTATATTTTATCTACCATCATAATATGTTTAAAGACAATGAACATTTTGTTTTCCTGTTGTAAATGCTAAAACACCCAAGTGATTACCAATTTGCGCAATGAAAACTATATCAAAATAGACATAATTCAAAATTAACATCTGCAGATGTTTTGACATTTCCATTTAATCATAATTCATAACTTCTTAGTTTCATTACAGAGTTAATACCCCAAAATGTGATACAATCTATGGTACCACCAATGGCATCCTAGATTACCAGTTAAAGCCCCCAAAATGTGATAGAAACTACAGTATCACCAATGGCATCCTAGATTACCAATCTAAACCAAAATCCCAATGAGGAAGCACTTTCGCTCAAGGTAGGTGGTATGACTCAGCGGTGTTATTTGGAGAAGCCTCTCAATGACTAGTTAACCTCTAAGCTCATAGCAACCCCAAAAGGGTTCTCCTGCATACCATGTACCCCTTCCCAGTGGAAAGCATTAATAATTGTTTATAAACTACTATTGTTTGTTACTAAAATTAATTAGGAAACGAAAACATTAATACGACTACAGTTGTTCTCCCAAAAGTCTTCATTATATGGCACTTGAAACTTTTTCAGAGTGTTGTTTTTGTTTCTTTACTCTTATTACTTCCAAGAGCAGTGCCTCCCTCGCCTTCTTTTCTTTGTTACGGTCTGCAAATTCTAGTGCTTGTTTACTTATTTCTTTACGATGTATGTTAATTTCATAAGTTAGCATTTTTACAGTGAACCTCATCCTCATCTTTATTATATCATATCTATTTCCTTTTTCCTCTGTAGGTAATTCCAGGTTCCAATTCCTTGCATTATCCCCGTTGTAGTTCTTCATGCGCATCATCAAGAACACCCCACAATTTGTGTTGTTTTCCTTTGTCCCCCATTTAGGCCTTAGGATTGTTGGCTTTTTGTTCAACACATCTTTAGCTCTTGGATGCCGCACCTCTTTAAGATGCATGGAAAACATGTTTTTCTGCAAAAAAATAAGAACATTTTAGAGATTTTTATTTTCAATCATAGTATCATATATGATAACATACATTTAAAAATAGTTGATTACATTTTTATCATATATGATATTGAGAATATCATATATGATAATATGATATCATTTATGATACTGATAATACATTATCATATATGATAGTGATAATATCATATATGATAATATATGATATAACATCATTTAGTTGCTTACCAAAACATCGCAGACCTCTTTGTATTTTGCTTCATATGTCATCAGCGTTTTCGAGTTGTCAATGATCACTGTAGTGCCCTTTTAGAAGTGAAATACTACGAGGTAGTAGTGTTCATGGGCTATAATTGGAAAGAATGCCTATATGATTGGAAATGTATTGTTGTGTCAGTCTTAATGCAAAATAATGTTATGTGTTTATAATCAGAGAATATGTTTAGATAGTTTCTTACCATTTCTAGATCTTTCATTTTTTTTAGTTCATCGTCTTTCTTGAACTCGTTTTTCATTGTGTCAGAAAAGGCTTTATATTGCTTCACTTCATCATACTTCTTTCCGTCTTCCTTTTTCTAGTTAAACATATATTTTGTCTGTTTACATAGAACAACATATTTTATGTTTAGCAAACATTATATATTTGTAGTTGTTTAGTTTTAAAGGTTTAAGGTACTTACAATCATACTTGTATGGAAAAAATGCTTTGTTTTCTTTCCTTTGTTGTTCATCCTTTGTTCATGATTCAAAACTAAGCAGTAGGTACCAATGACATTAGATTCGATTTTCAAGGTTGGGGCTAATGTCTGCATATAATCCCGGATGGTTGCATTTCCTTCTTTCGTTTCAAAGATAAAGTCGTTGCATAAAACAAATTATACATATATCATATATGATATTATGTGAAGAAATTAAAATGATAAAGAAATTGAAAGAGTAAAGGTAATTGAAACTTACAATTCACTTCCTTCCATCAAAAACAGGTAATTACAAATCATCACTTCATCTTGTACTGCTTTTCCCTTTGTAGCTGTTTTTTTGTTTATGTATGGAGAAACAATAAATCTAGACGGTTTTTTGTCTCTTTTTGTTGCCCTTTCTTCTACCTTGTTTGTATCCGGGGATAAATCAAGAGAGAATGATGGTAGAGTCATTTCTATAACAGACTTTCTCTTTGTTGTTTTCTTCTTTTTAATCTCTTCTTTTACTTGATTCCCCAACTCTTCACACTGTGAGTCAGTAAACTGTGTATTCCAAAATTAATCCTCACCAATTTCATCCTTATGCTTTTCCTCTTTTGTTTCAACTTTTTCTTTCTCAGCATTTTCATCCTTATCAGCATCTTGTTTCTCCTGAATTGAATCATTCTTCATGTTAGGGTTTCATTTTATGTGACGATATTACGGAATTATCGTAGTTCTAATATAGTTCATACGCATGGACTAGATTAGCCAATAGTGCATAGTTTAGTTAAGTATGGGCTATAAATACCCCTCCATAGCTTCCATGGAGGGGTTGAGACTTTGTAAACTTTCACTTCATTTTGAATAAAACACACACTTTTACATTCTCTCCCTCTACTCTCTCTCTCTACAAAACATGACTAGTTTTATATGGTTTGATTCACCTAGACCACCAGATCTATGATTCTTTAGTCTGTCAATTAGTATCAAGAGCCATGGCCACATTCTTGGGTCGGCTTATTTTTTTATGGTCCGGGTGGTCTTGATTTGGTCTTCAAATCTGTTACTTTTTATCATGTGTTTTTTGTTTATGTCTGGTATTGTTCATCTACTATTCATGTATTGTGCATGTACTGTTCATCACTGTTCATGTTACTGTTCATCATGATTTTTTTTCTTGTGAAAAATATCAAGAAAATGATAATCACATGTTGGTATATGTTTCTGTCATCTGCTATTTTTTTTGGTGCTTAAAAGACAAGAATCGAATCTGGGTTTTGTATAAATTTCGTGGTTGCGTTTTGATGAAAGAACAAAACCAGATCCACAATTTAAGAAAAAGTACAAAAGTGACAGCTCATTACGGTTTGACAGGTCAACTGTGTTTTGCTGGTCAACTGCGTTTTGGTGGTTGCGTTTTAGTGGTTGCGTTTTGCTAGATTGAAGACCATATATAATGAATATAGAAACGACATGCTGACCATAATTTTGTCAATCATTGCGTTTTGTCTAATGGGTTGCGTTTTGCTGGCATGGTTGCGTTTTGTTAAACCAAGACTCAAACCAAGTCAACTTGGTTATTATCGAGTTGACCCGGTCAACTCAGTAAGTCGAGTCTAAACCATCAACGAGAAAAGAAAGAACCAGAAATGAAAAGGAGAAGACAATACATTCAAACATCATACCATAACAACATCAACCAACAACATCAACAACATATATCCAACATCATCTCAGCCCTATCAAAATCAAATCTAACACCACCTATAATACCCATCGTCACATCTTTTACATATTATCCACAACCAATCCAATAATTACTAACCTAAATCCTCATCACTTATCAATCACCACTCTACAAATACAATATCTACTCTCCATCTCCTCCAACAAAGTTCAACAAGGCTCGATAGATAAATGAGCTCAGTTTTTCTTGTTTTTTGTGTGATACTGAAATCGATCAAAACGCGAATGAGAAATCATCCTAGGTCTATATTGAGACAATCTTCTCTTTGTTATACGAAAAATAAAGAAAGAAATATAACAATAATGTTATTCTCTTTCTTTGTTTTGATTCAAGACTCAAAACAAATGAAACATAAACCTACTCGAGACCCTTTTTAAAGGATCTTAATGCCATGAATACGTCATCTTCTTTTCATTACCCATGTGGTATGAATGTATTGACTTGCTGGTTGGTTCGTTTTCAAGAGAAAGTGTTTGCTTTGCTCTTGGTTCATGAACGATGAACACTGTTGCAATTTATGTTGAAGTTATATGAACGGATTTGTGTATAACTGGATGTATCGAGTGTAGAAATAATAAGAAGATGAAGGCGGTTGATTTAAGAGATTAGGGTTATTTGACTTTGGTGTCTGCATCGAGTGAAAGAAAATTGTGATGGGGGCGGTTAGTATATGATTAGGGTTAGTGGAGTGTGTTTAGGGATTAAAGTTATATATCCCTAAATCTCTCCTTGGACTAGGTGTGTGCGACTGTGTGATATCAAAAATAGACCTAGTATTTTGTTTTGGATCGGTATAACTTGTATAAGGCTATTAGTAGTCTCGGGATCTAACAATTATTAGGCCATGACTTTGTAAATTTGATGGGCTTGTACACAAAGTTGTCTAATTTAGAGATGGACTGGTGTTGAATTGTACATGTTATGGGCTGCACAAAGTTCATCCAAAAATTATGGGCTTAGATTTGTTAAATCTGAAGTTTAGAGTCATATGGTATATGATATATTTTTTTGGTATAAGTTGTGATATGTGGTTATAGTGTTGTGACTTAAAAGTGAATAAGTGACATTAATTTTCAAGACCAGGATCGACGCGTATTAAGAATCATGGAACACAAATTTTAATGGCTAGAATTTGTGTTAATTTTCTAAGTGACTACGGAGTCGATTAGGTATCACTTATTTGAGAATGAAGTTGAATTTCACGAAGGTGTGTTCTTATTGTATCTTGAAGTCGGGGTTGGTTGGATGCATGAGTTTCAATGATAACTTGCTCTTGCTTAAGATTTAAGTTGAAGACTTGGTTTATCTAGTTTCTAGCAGTCAAGGGGTGGATGGTTAAAGACCTGGATAACTATCACTTAAAGGAGTTACGTTGTAGTACTCAGTGTCACACGCAGAAGATGATGTGGATAATCGCAAGAGGTGATGAATGTCTCATACTTTGGGGGAGTATTGAGTACTTAGAGATTTGCTTGGAGCACAAATTCTCTACACCGTTCTTCTAACATTAGTGCAAGCTTAAGTCACAAGAACGGGGAATTCTACTTCATTTTCAAGTTTGGTATATTGGGTTTACTCCATCAGTGGTCACTTCAAATTAGCCTACATCATGGGTGGTAAAGATAGTCAAAGAGAGTTAATGAGTAGAGATTTGATCAGCAGTTGATTCTCACAGGATTCATTTGGGTTAATTTTATTCTTCTCACAAGATTTCAAGTATATGTGCGTACAATGTGTTGCTGGTTCTGAGGTATCAAAACCAGCAAGTAGGAAGGAGACATACATCTGAATGCTTAACGGGTACACGTGACGAACTTCATACCTTCTCCTTGTTTAAGGTCATTTCAAGAAGATGAAAGTCATAACCGCAAAGAAAATTAGTGTTGTAACTCGTGGCTTTTGTTGTATTATTCCAACTACGTGGGGGAAGAGATGTAAGAAACAGTTTCTCTGATGATAAAAGAGGTACACAATTGTATGATGAGTCCTTCAGTTAGTCAGTATCCTACACATAGAAATGTGTTTATCCAGGACGTACTTGATTTTTATGGTACTGCTTTGGTGTTGTCATTTTGACTACATCCAGTACCTAGTTGTTTTTATGATATTGTCTTGGTGTTATCATTTCTACTACTTACGAGATAAATTGCTTACACTCGGGGCTTAGTTGACTTTCGTGTAGCAATTCTCATCTGCAATTTCCTGAAGGGAGAAAAGTGCATATTCGGGTCTTATTTGATTTTGATGCTACGTTTTTGACTTCATTAATGGGATAGAGTGTGTACTTTGGGTTTATGGGCCTCATTAGATCAGACTGATTGCATCACTTTAACTACATAGGGGAAGTGATCTCTTGACACTTTTGGTATGCATTACCTGAGATTCCAGAGGGAAGAAATGTGAGAAGAATTATTCAAGTGTGAGAAGATATGTTGTTGATCCAGTCAATGTTTCCCCAAACAGTTAATCACTAAACTTATTATTAAAAGAGCAATATTTGATGTGGTTTGCTACTAATTCCGTTGTGCACTTAATTATTCTAAGCTTGAAAGAAAGCTTTAAAACTGCTCGAGAGAGGATTGCTTGTTTGGGGGGAAGCTTTGAAAGCTTCTACATGAAGAATATGTGGCATGAATTAAGGGGAAGTTAATTCAGAAGCTTTCCTTAACCAGAAGTGTATGGGTTACTTAGTTTATGTCTATTATAGTATTTCTTCTACAAGGTACTACAAAGATGACTCATGTTGGAGTGTAGACTTGAAGTCAAAGGCCACAGAAGACATCATCGGTGTTGGAAGCTTCATGGAAGTTTTTGTTCTTAATCATTATGTACTTGTGAGGAAAATATTATAAGTAATTCTGTATATCGTCCCATGGGGGAAGATTGTTAGGATTTCATTTTATGTGATGATATTACGGAATTATCGTAGTTCTTATATAGTTCATACGCAGGGACTAGATTAGCCAATAGTGCATAGTTTAGTATGGGCTATAAATACCCCTCCATAGCTTCCATGGAGGGGTTGAGACTTTGTAAACTTTCACTTCATTTTGAATAAAACACACACTTTTACATTCTCTCCCTCTACTCTCTCTCTCTCTCTGTCTACAAAACATGACTAGTTTCATATGGTTTGATTCACCTAGACCACCGGATCTATGATTCTTTAGTCTGTCAATTGGAAGGACAGAGTATCAACTGGCGGATATATTCACTAAGGCGCTGCTTAGAGAACGATTCGAATTCATTCTCCCAAGGCTTGGCATGAAGTGTATGAAGCCGGAGACACTCAAAAGTCTTCAGGATGAGTAACAGATTGGCTTCAAGTATCCTATGTAAATATGTACATACTTAAACCCAAAAAGAAAAATACAAAAATATAAAACCATCAAAAATCCATAAAAATCAGAAAATAGAAAATGCCAAAAATAGTTTTCTTCAAGACATGTCTTCTGTTTATCGATAACATTTACGGTCCTAGAAATGTCATTCAATAATGACACAGGTCTTTAAATAAAGCTCAAACGAAAGTTTAAACCTTTCAAAACATATCTTAATGGCTTGTAGTTATTTCAGACTGCAACCCGCTTTTCCAAATGAGGAAAGCACGTCGCCAAAAAGACGGTTGTTCCTAACAACGGGTGATTAAGTTCTCCCGGGCATGGATTACTTTATATCCTTGCAACCTTGATCTAATGTACGCTTCAGTGCATTATTTCTTGATTAAGAAGAGAAGTCTTCTTTTATCCTTATAATTTTCCGTCTATGATTCTTCAGAAAATTATTTGGATTAACGTGGTGGTTTAATGTTGTCTTTTGAAAATCAATTGGACTTAGATTTTTCATAGAATTTAACACTCAATCAACGACTACAGCTCTTTAACTAGAAAGCGGGTCATTGATTGAGAGGGAGAGTGGTTTTCAAATTTATGACGTTTAACGGACATTTAAACATATTGTATACATAACTAAGAAAAGTTTGGTTGCTAACGGGATTATGGCTTAAGGGGGAGTTAAACTTGTGTTAACTCAAAAAGGCCCAAATGTGTCAATTATATGCAAGTATAGGGTCTTAAATGCTATTTGCTAATTGTTCCCTAGACTTATTAAATATGAAGGGCCAACTGTGTCATTTTTGCAAGTTATATAATCCATTAGTTGCCATTTTATATCAAAAGAAAAGTAAAGTTGAAAGAGAGGGACCATTTCTGCCAAATGTTGAATGTGTAGTCTAAGTACTAAACCCTCACTGCGTTTTGACTTGGTCAAAAGTTCAAAAACCAAGTCAAACTTTAGTCAAAACTCTCTCATCTCCCTTTTCGAGCCCTCATTGCGTTTTACCAACTTCCAACAGATTGTGTGTAGTTCGTGCCTAGGTATCAATCATTCTATGTTGTGCATCACTCATACATGTATTATATATAATATCTTGGCCTAATTTACATTAACTTGTGTGTATTTAGGAATTTCGTACTCACGAATCAACCAAAATCTTGGTTAGTGTTTCGAACTATGTTTTGATTGCTGGGATATCATTAGATTGTATATGTAATGCTTCTTAGATGTCCCATTTGCTTCCCCAATCTCTAGGCTAGATCCTTGTGATTTTTGCAAAAAGAGGTTGACTTTTTAGTCAAAATAGGGTGCAGTTGATGTATAGAAAGGCTGTTAATTGGTGATATTGTGGTCAATATGCATAATGGATTAGATGTAATGAATAGGTGAAGTCGTAGATGCTTTAGGTTGTAGGATTGAATCTGCTCGTTTAAAGGTTCTTGGTTGCGTTTTGGTCATGTCATTCTAGGTTGCGTTTTGTCATATGATGATTCTTGATTGCGTTTTGGCTGTAGTATTCTTGGTTGCTATTTGATATAATATAGTCGTTGCGTTTTGCTACCTGAGCTTATGTTGCGTTTTGGTTATTTAATATTAAACAGGTTCAAAACGCAATCATTGCGTTTTGGTTTGAAGAAATTTAAAATATTAAAATAGTAAAGCCCCCATTTCGAAATTTTTTTAAATGGTTGCGTTTTGACTATTTTTGAATATTATATTTCTTGCGTTTTGATGGCTGCGTTTTGAGTGTTGCGTTTTGACCTCACTGCGTTTTGATTTTGGCTGCGTTTTGCACATCTAGCTAATTGCGTTTTAAATGGCTGCGTTTTGATATTAGCTTATAAATCATTCATTGCGTTTTGAGTTTCTAAGTGTTGCTTGTCCATTGCGTTTTGGTGTGATTGCTACTTGCTTGATTTAAATCTTGCATTTTGCTATTGTAAAAGTGTTCACTGCGTTTTGCCATGCATAGTTTGGAAATTGCCATTGAATCTTGTGGTTTAATCGGTTTGTCATGTCTTCTCTTTAATGAGTTAACGTCCGTTGATTCAAGAGTTGACCAAACACATTGATTTATACTATAACATGATCTTGTGCTTTCGTGCCTAACTTCCGAGCACCTGCTCGCATCTAACAATCCTTCTCTGCATGTTCGTTCTTCTGTGATTGTAACTGTGCAGAATCAATGGCTGATGCTGAACATGCACCCGCAATGGCACCACCTGTTCGTACTGATGAACAGATCATGCCACGCATACGTTGGGTGCCAATTGGGAAAAGCAACTGCTATCTGAATGAAGAAAAATCTCAACCCAGCCCAATTTACAAGATTGCTGTGGATATTCTCAAGCAAACAAATTTCTTCAGAGCTTTTACAGCTTCATCAACAATACCGGCTATCTATATTCAACAATTCTGGGATACTATTTGCTTTGACAGTAAAGCCGGGAGCTATAAGTGTCAACTGGACGAGCAATGGTTTGATCTCACTAAAGACACACTCAGAGACGCTCTTCAGATCACGCCAGTCGACAACAACCGGGCCTTCTCTCCTCCTCCAACTCCTGATACTCTTGTTGAATTTGTCAATAAGTTGGGGTATCCAAAGGAAGTCATACACTTGTCTAATGTCACCACTAATGACATGTTCCAACCGTGGAGGGCACTCACAACCATTATCAATCTGTGCCTTACGGGAAAGACTTCTGGATTTGAAAGGCCAAGAGCCCCAGTGCTACAAATCCTTTGGGGTGTTGTCAATCGAGCTCACATCGACTATGCTGAAAGGATGTGGGAAGAATTTACTCAATCCATCCACACTTTCACAGAAGACAAAAGGAATTTGGCACAACATACTCTGGGGAAGAAGAAAGCAACTCTTATCCTTATCCCGAGTATCAGGTTCACAAAGTTGATCATATTTCACCTGCATTGACTATACCGAATGAACTCATCAATGACGTCATTCGAGGATCAGACTATTACGATGCTTATCTGGAAAAAGTTGCAAAGCATCAAAGACATCTCACGGGTGAAGAAGTGAGTGATCCTGAATCTCCTGCACCAAAGCCAACTAAGCCTACCAAACAAGCAAAACCAAAGGCAACCAAGCAACCAACCGTTTCTAAACCTACAGCCAAGAAGCCTAAGCCTGCACCGGCCAAACCTCAGGAGAAGAAGCGCAAGCCGGTGTCAGAGTCGTCTGAGGCCCCACCACTAGTCAAACGTGCTAAGGCGGGGAAAGTGGTTAAGAAGAGAACTGTTAAGAGTTCTAAGCAGTTGGTAGATGAGTTCGTTGACGAAGGGGTTCCTGCTGCTAAACCCAGGCTTGAAGACACAGAGGAGGCGATACTGCAAAAGGTTCTAGAAGAGAGCCTAACGGATGCTTACCCAACTCAAAGGGGTCCTCTTCCCCCTGTGGTATTCAGGGGATGTATCGCTTGGTCCCGGGTTCGAGTCTTGCTCACCCGGGCCAAGTGTCTTCCCCTTTTTTTTTCGAAAACTCAAAGAAGCAAAGTTGTTAAGCTCGTGGGGCTTAACAACTTTGTCTTCTACAACTTTTTGAGATAAGCCCTAAATAAGCTGAAAAATCAGCTTAAAGGTCGACAGTAAGCTTAAATGGCTTAAAAGCTAAAAATTAGCTAAGTCCTTTTGGACTTAGGGTCGAAATAAGCTGTAACAAAGAGAAATTAAGCTAAGGGTGATCTAACTACTCTAAATAAGCTCTAAAAAGGCTAAGCTTAAGGTTGAAATAAGCTGGGACAAAGGGCTTAATGGCAGAAAGCTTAAAACAAGCTTAAAAGGCTAAAATGGCTTAAGTTTTGGACACATAAGCTAGAAAAAGGCAAAATAAGCTTGACAACTAACTATCTAATCTAAATAAGCTGTTAGAACACAAAGGAGCTTATTACATAAGCTAAATAAGCACAAATGGAAATTAAGCAATCCCTACACCTAAATCATGCAAAAACAGTCAAAGGGCATGTTTGGGCTTAAAAATAAGCCATCAAATAAGCTCTTCAAGGTCTGAAACTTTGAGGGCTTATCTAAGAGCTTATAAACTCTTAAAATAAGCCAAGAGTTTGGGCTTATTAGCACAACAAGACAAAGAGAAAGGGCTTTCAATCTCCCCTTTTGCACCAGGGGAGATTTAAGCCAAACTTAAGGGGCTTATTTGACAGCTTAAAATAAGCTGTCAAATAAGCTCAAATTTAAAAGAAAACTAAAAACAGATGAAGTGTCCTAGCTTATGGACTTATGCATCAATTTCCAGCTTTTAAAAACCTTAAATACTTGCTGAATTTGTAAGGTGAAAAAGGGCTATGGGTTTTCTAAAAACTGTCACCAAGGGGACTTGGTGAACTTTGACTTACCAAAGTCAAAAGACAAGGGGTTAGTTACAACCCTTTTTAGCTACACTAAACACACTATTTTGAACACTCAAATTCCAACCACAAGTGCTTATCCAAATAAGCACTTATGGTATTCTAAAATCTCACAGTTTCAAAAGCTATTTGTAAAAGCTTTGAAAAAACAATTTTCAAACTAAAAAACTTTTAACAACAGCTCAAATGAGCTTAATAACTTAAGCTAAAACTAGACTAGTGACCATAACCTATGCCAAAGCCATTTTTGACCCACTTTGGCTTTGTGCCAAACACCCCTTTATGTAAATTGTCCCAACTTTGTTATACTTAAAAACTGTTTAAAATACTAAATCAGCTAAAACTTTTTATCTACTCACACTATTTTTAACCTAATTAAGCTATTTTAAAACTAAAACTTATAGCTTAAGTGTAAAAATAAGCTAGTTTCTCTCCTAGCTTATACTACTTAAGTGACAGTTTTGGAAGATAAAGTGAGATTACAAAGATTTTATTTAATGAAAACTTAAAACAGATAAATAACAAGTCTAAACAACATGTTTGCAAAGTTTAAAAGCAAATAAGCTAATGCCTTAAGCTAAAAATTAAGCTAATATGAAAATTAAGAAATGAAACCTTGGTTTATTGTTGTCTTAGAACTAAGCCACTCTTGTTGAGTGAGTGGCTTCAAACCCTGACCTAATGGCTCCTTAGCCTCTAAACCTGAGCTTGAAAGCTCAATAAGCTCTTTAAAGCTTATTTCTTCATAAGCTTCCAAAATCAACCTCAATTGAACAAGACCCTTTGCTCTAAACAAGGGCAATTAAGCTGTTAAAAGCTTATTCTACAAGCTCCAGCTTATTGAAAATAAGCTGGTATTGTCCATAAGCCCATCCAAATTAGCTTATCATCCAATTTCACAAGCTTTGGTATTTTTGAGTGGAATTTTGTGAAGTAAAGTCCAAATTTTCTTAGCTTATTGACTTGTTAAGTTAACCTAGCTTACTAATAAGCTGTTTAGAAAGCTTTTTGGTACATAAGCAATTAAAATAAGTATTTGAACAGTGGAACATAAAACGAGTATAAAATTCCAAAACATCAATTTTTCATAAAATTGATAAAACAGTACATGGAACAGGGAAAATAAGCAATAATTTAACTTGAAATAAGCATAAAAAAGCTGAATTAAAAAAAAATAGATAACTAAATAAGCATAAGATGATTTTCGTCAAACACTATTGCTCTATTAATAGCTACAACAAGTCTTCCAGCTCCTTCTCCTGTGTTTCTTATTTGTGAGAGACTCATTGACAAATCCCAAGCCCCTTAATAAGCTTTGCTATCTACAAACAATCTTAAGCCATTGATTCGGGACCAACTTTTATGTGAAAAGTTGGATTGCCCACATGAAAGTGTGGTTTTTGGTGGGACAGTTAGTGGAGGAGGGGGATGTGAGTAACCAGGGTGGTGGAGAGGTTTTTTATATGGGTAAAAAGGGTGAAGTTAACCCTGAGGTGTGTGGGAGGTAAAAAGAAGACGGGAACAACTGTTTGGGTGTAATAACAGAGTGAAAAGATATAGCAACTTATGGCAAAGATGGTCCCTCTAGGTCCCTAGTTTCATTACACAATTCGTCCTTGTGTTAAGTTATATAGACTTTTTGGGACCAGGCAAAAGTCCCCCAAGATTATACTTCGACCTTTGCACAATCACAATTCGACCGTTGGTGGAGTACAACTCCTTTTGACTTGGCAGGTTTAAGTCTGGATTGTATCATTGCATATGGCAATTTGGCCCTTCTCTTCTTTTTTCTCTTTTCTTCTTTATATATAAGTTTAGGGATTTACAATTTCAGTCCCTAAACTTATATTTCTTTGTCTTTTGGCCTCGGGGTTGACTTGGGTTGACTTTGACTTTGACCAGTTGACTTTTCTGTTGACTTTTTGACTTGATTGACTTTCCGGCTTTGATTTGGCTTTGTCTTTCACAGTCTTTTCCATTCCGAGTCCGGTTTTGTCGTTTTGGCTTTGTTTTTCGTCCTTTTCTTAGTTTATCCCGTTCCTGCACAATACAATTAGCAAAACAAGCATATATTTGGCATTTTAAGTCCGTTTTTGGTTATTTTAGCTCGTTTTTAAAGGTAAAAGGTATGTGTAATTAAGCACATACCAAAATCCCCCATACTAAGGTATTGTCGTGTCCTCACGCAATGCTATGAAGTAAGCATTTACGAAAACTAAGAATCTTAATCTCCCTCGACTACTAACTTTGAAAAGTAGCAAAGTGTTTGTCAAGGGAAACTAAATAACCAAAAGCTTTGACAAGTCCCGTTTTCACCATTTTTTATTTGTACACTAACTATCCCTAATTTATTATTTTGGATTTCTTTTTCTTTTCTCTTTTCTCGACTACCTGTTTGACTTCCCATTATTACATTAACTTGGGATCATAAATGAGAAACCCATAGAAATAATCTACGGATGTCCTGACGATAAATTCATCGTCCCCGATTTTTCAACTAGTTCTCAAACCAAGCATTTAAACAAGATCAATATGTCAATATAAGTCTAAATGCTAAGCCTCATACTTATGACTTGGGTGAACTTTTCACAACCCCAACATGAATGTATGATTTGAATGTTGTGTACTCATTTCAACTCAACCATAGATCAACTTATTTTCATAGTCGTAATTCAAGATGAATCATGACTCAAAGCAACAACTTGTTAGGACCTTGTAACTTGATTTTAAATAACGAGATTTTAACTGTAGAACTTTTTGCAACATCATCATCATTATACTCATAAGTTCTCATAAAAGCAAGGGAATTGCGTTGCTAGTTTTGACACACCTACCTATGCCTCGCTACCCTAGTAGGATAACACAACCACGACCGTGATCTTAGTTTGAAAACCACCCCGAGTTGCTAGACGTATTGGGACATCACAACAACACCTTCTTCCTATTAAGGCTAAGGATTTTGTGTCCTTATTTGAACCACGACCCTTTTTAAACATAAAAAGTACCCTTCGCTTCCTGGTGAGATATCACAACACACCAAATTCCTAGAAGTAAAGATGTCTTAGTTTGAGCCCCCACCTCGCTGTTAACGGAGTGGGATATCACGAGCACACTTTTACTTCGCTCCAATAATCAAATGTAAGCTTCATTGGCAAAATTTCAATACTCAAGCATTTTTGCAATTCATACTTCATTCATGCTTCTTTGGCATTTTAACTTTTCGAATTCTAGAAACAGGAAAAATCTTCGCTTTACAGAATCAAGTCCCAAATTTGAAGTTTTTCTAAAAACATCGAATTGACCTTAGTTGAACTGAAATTGAGCACGTATGATTAGTGAATTTAGACGCTAATAGGAGAAAAAGAACAACAAGTTTACTCAGATAAGTTTTTGTTCCATCACATAAAACTTATATTGAACTCTATCATTTCTTGTTCTTCACCTTATTAAAATTCGAAGCAATCGAATTCGTGAAAGCTTAGCCTAAGTTGAGGAACTAGCTAGGGCTCAACACGCCCGATCGAGTCAAAAATTATTCTCATTCTACCCATTAGGAAAATCAAAACTGTGACAAAACACTTATTTTATTTTTGAAAATTTTTAAATTTTTCAATTTTTTTGGTATTTTTGCAAAAATTTGGTGGTAAAAACGGGATTACGTAATAACAACGGCTGCAGGCAAAAATCAAATCGAAGATCCCCCCCATACTAGAACTAAACATCGTCCTCGATGTTTCAAAGGGGTTCCTACGCAAATCTAAGGCCGTTTATGAAGTGTGCCAAAAGATAAAAACGTTAGTCATAGTTTTTGGGATACTGGATCCCAAAATCAGCTGAGGATGTGAATCTCGAGTTAGAAATGACATAAAAAAAAAAAAAAAAAAAAAAAAAAAAAAAAAAAAAAACAAAAAAAAAAAAAAAGATAAAAAAAAAAAAAAGAATCCGAAAGCCTTCATAACCGGGAATACCTGGACAAATAAAACACAAGCACAGGAATGGCAAACACATCTCATCACAACAACACTAGAAATCACAAAGAACGACAATACTTATCATTACGACTACTAAGCTAGGATAAGACATGGGTGGCCTCCCACGAAGCGCTTGTTTAGGGGTCCCAACCTTGACCATCCCGCCGAATTTAAGGTCCATGGGGAAACTTTTGAGATCCCGGACAACCTCGGTTGGTATGTCCCCCTCCAAAGTAGTGTTTTATACGATGACCATTCACATTTAAAGTTGGGCCCGGAGTTTGAGATAACACGACAATGCCGATAAGGAAAACTTGGACACGGTAAATGTCCAGACCAACGATTCAATTTGCCCGAGAAAATATTCAGTCTAGAGTTAAAAAGATGACATATCACCAAACGTTGAAAACGCGGATTTTTAATCCTAAGCAACGTGTATCCACTGTTTTCTTCTTATATATCAAAGAGTTTTCGTAGCTTGCATCACTAAGTTCATTTAAGTTCATCAGTTGATTCCTGTGATCACCCGCAGTTTGAATATCAAAATTTGTATGCTTGAGGCCCAGTAGGCTTTATGCTCTAACTCTATCAGTAGATGACGCCTTCCCTACACTAACTTATATGGAGTAACACCCGATGGTGGGTTTTGTAACTGGGCGGAAGCCATAAAGCATCATACTAACTTGTCCGACCAGAGTGCACGATTTCCGTCCTAGGTTTCTCTCAAGAATACGCTTTAAACCCACTATTGACACCCTCTACTTGCCCACTTTTTGTGTTGAAACGCTGGAGAGACGAGAGTGACTCTGTGTCCGTACTAAGCATGACCTTTGTAAATGTCATTGCAAAATGTGAGTTCCGCGATCACTTATAATATCTCTGGTGCACCAAATCGAGAAAATAGAGTTTTCAAAATTTGCAAACTACTCGGGCATCATGGTGGGGAGCGCTTTTGCTTCAACCTCATTTTGACAAGTAGTCACACCAAGTATGTACTTTGTTCCTCATGAAGACGGGAACGAACCCCATAATAGTCAATGCCCCAGATGTTCAAAGATTTCGCAAACTTGGATGAGTTTTGTGTCATCACATTCCCGTTAGCGTAAATTTTTCCAAACGTGACAAATGTCACAACGGTGTACAAAGACCATGGGCATCCTTGTAGATGGTGGGCCAATAGAAACCAGAAATCGAAGACTTTTCTTGCTGTGTAGATTGGCACCATAGTGTCCGCCCATAAGGTCCCACTGTGGCAAGCTTTGAGAATGTCTAAAGCGTCTATGCCCAGAAACCACAACGTCTTATCACCTGATCCACACAGATCTTAAACAGGAGGGAATCATCCCAAAATATGCTTGACATCCTTGAGAATTTATTTTTTGTTGTATTCATGCCTTGATAACTAATTTCCCGCATGGTCGTTTGCAAAATCGGCAAACCATGGGTACTTTGGATCTTGAAGAGCAATAAACCAAGAGTCTCGAGAGGAATGCTTCATTGATTTCCTTTGTTCTCAGTTTGTCTGATGCGGATTTTCAAGACCTGACTAGATGATGCAGCGCGGAGATCTCACTCCTTTTTGTCTCGAATTTCAATATCAAATTCTTGGAGCAATAAATCCATCCGCATGAGTCAGCCTAGCATCCTTTTGGGCAAAACAGACATGAAGGCAGAATGGCAGTATACACTATGCCTTTTGGACATAACAAATATGACCGAAAATATTCTCAAGCATACACTACTGCAAGTAATTCCTTTACCATTATAGTTTATAGGAGTTTTGAGCCTCGTTCAAAGTCCTTGCTAGCATAAGTGTTAGGGGCTGAAAATGTCTTGTTTTTTCTTTGCCCGAGACTGCCCCAATGCGAATCCGCAGCATCAGCACATCAGTTCCAAGGGTAAGTCCCAGGTCCGGTAGCAATAAGAAATCGGATCCTCAGTCAATAATTACTTTGTGAGCGTAATTATAGGAATCGATACCTACTCTCCAAAAAGAACAAATGGATCTCCTTTCAAGAAAATTGAGATCATAGGACGGTCATTTTTGAAATGACCTATGAATCTTCGGTAAAAACTCAAGGCGTGCCGCAAGAAACTACGGACACCTTTGACAGAAGTCGGATGAGGGAGTTTAGCTATTACTTCGACCTTAGCTCTATCAACCTCAAGTCCAGACTTAGAAATTTTGTGTCCGAGAACAATGCCTTCCTTTACATAAAAAGGCACTTTTCAATTTAAAGACAAAATTGGTCTTCACACCGCTTACAACATCTTTCCAATGGGCTAGGCACATAGAGAAAAGTCCCCAAAGACCAAAAGTCATCCATAAATACTTCCATCGTTTTTTCAATCATATCGTGAAATTGCCATCATACATCTTTTGAACGTGCCAGGACATTGCATAGCCCAAAAGCATGCGACATAGCAAAAGTTACCGTATGAGGCATGTGAAGGTTGTCTTTTCTGATTCCTTTTGGGTCAATTGGGATCTGAAAGTAACCCGAGAAGCCATCGAGGAAACAGTAGTATTCGTTTCCTGCTAGTCTTTCGAGCATTTGGTCCATGAATGGTAAAGGGAAGTGGTCTTTCCGGGTGGCTTCGTTAAGTTTTCTGTAATCAATACATACTCGCCATCCCGTGACCAATCGAGTAGGAAATCATTTCATTCACTTTCATTTGTTATGACGGTCATACCTCCTTTCATAGTACACAGTAGTACCAGGGCTCACCCAAGGGCAGACAGAGAATCGCGGTAAATTAATCCAGCGTCAAGGAGTTTTTCAACCTCCTTTTTGATAACATCGTGGATTTTTGGGTTTACCCTTCTTTGACTTTGCACAGATGGTTCGTAGTCCTCTTCCATTAGAATTTTGTGAGTACAAAATTCTGGGCTAACACCCTTTATATCGGAGAGTTTCCAAGCGATGGCTCGCTTGTGGGACTTGAAACCTGAGAAGAGCTACCCCCTTTTGTTTTTCTCACTCTTTAAAGTCTGTTAGCAAATTATGACAGGCAACTGTCGTCACCTTCTAAAAAAGCGTATTCACAGATGGGGTGGCAGTTCCTTGATTCAACCTCGGAGTTCATCAACGAAGGTTCAATGTTTTAGCTTCACAGAGTTTGAGCTCTTTACCTAACTCTCGCAGATATAGTTCTTGATTTGGGAGGGGGTTGGTGTTCACTGTCAAAATGCTTCTAGAATCATGAATGTCCCCCTCAGAACCTGATCTAATTTTGGATCAACTTCAGATGAAGTTGGATCATCTTCTAGAGCAAGAAAACGCATCTGCTCTTCCCATTAAACAGAGAAAATCACTGTCCCCGAAAGAGTGGATTTGGAGCAGCATAAAAACAATTAGGCTTAAAATATGGAGTTGAAAAAATTGGCACTCGCGTTCACGTTTTGAAAATCCTAGGACCTCTTGAGAATACTCTCACAAGCCAATCGATGACGACGATTTTTTTGCCGTCAATGTCGTAATCAGCTTGTATTTTGAAGTTTGGTCATGTAATGTGAGGCTTTCCTTCCCAACACGAAGGGTAATCTTACCTTACATAAACATCTATCAAAGCAAGACTTATATTCAAGAAACAATCGCCCGAGAATTAAGGTCTCGGGATCTGGTTCAAATCAACACAACAAAGATCAGCAGACATTGAAAATATTCCAATATATAAAAACCTACAGCGATATACCGAACGTAATAGTGATCTAACGGGTCAGACCAGTTCTAAAGTCATGCAAGTTGGGCCAATTCAGGAAGAGATAGAATGTTCCAGACAGAATAAGGCATGAATTAATGCTCGCACCATGATCGGCCAATGCTTGCAATTTAGTCATCCCCGTAAATACACATGGAAATCAGAAATCGCCAGGGCTCCAAGTTTTCTTTGTAACTTGTTGAGGATGACCTGCTGAACAGTTCTCATCAAAGGAGTTCTGCCAATTCGCTCAATTTTTCTTTGTTACCAACAAAGTTTTTAAAGACGAAGCAAATTTAGGCATGAGCTCAGGCATCGGTAAAAGCTACATCTCGAAACATATAAATCTCTAAAGATTTCATAGAATTTCTCAATTGGTCGTTTCTTTTCCTTGCACCTTTCATCAATTCTTCTTGTTGGAAATAATGATTCTTTAGGAACTGGAGTAAACACAGACAACCACAGGAGCACACATGGGCCAGGATTTTGGATTAACGAGACTGAAATTTGTAACAACAGGCGGTTGGACCGTCTTTCGGTGCTTCCGTTATTATCCAGGAGGCATCGTTTCCTTTGTCACTCGGTGTCATGATAAATGCTTTCGGTCCTTGGATGTAACACCACTTCGGTAGATATACCTTTTAAATCACTCCTTTGGGTTTGGTAACAGTGTTACCAGAAGAGATCCAGAACGAAGTAAAGCTGTATTGAGCAGTAACAAATGATATGAAAGCAAGTCAGCAATTTGGCCCATTTGGGATTGCAGGTTATTCCTTGTTTGCCATGTTTCTCAACACTGCATCATTGCTGTGACATATCTTTCAAAATCTGTTTTTTGACAACACCAGTGGTCTGAGGAGCATGTCCTTGATGAGCTATGGTTGATTTAACTACTGGTTGAATGACCGAGGTCGATAAATCCTGACCTTGTTGAATTGTTTCCTCTGTTTTGATTGAAGTTATTCCTCGATTGAAATTGTTTTGATTATTTTGCATGAGGATTCTGAACTGGAGAAAACCAGGAGTCAAGAATTTGAATTGAGACCATTGGAAGGTCGATAACCATAATTAGCTTGGTTGAAAATTGGCCGCAGCGGCCCATGGACACATACTCTTGGATATTGTCATGTACATGTTGCTATGGGTGGCTGGTACAGTTTGATAACAAATGACCTCCCCCACAAGTTACAACAACTTGTTTCAAACCGCTTTTACGGGGGCGAAGCTGGTTTGTTCTTTCCTATCGAGAATTAATGCCCGAACATGTCTTGAGTTCACTAACATCAATGAGACTAGCTTGGGTGGAAGAGCTTGTACTCATTGATGCTACAACAGCCTTTGTTTCTTGATTGACCGTACCTTAGACTTGCTCTCGATGATTTTTTAGAACATTCTCGAGCATTTTTCGTCAAGAAAGTTACCAACGGTAGCAAGTTCAATGAATCTTGATCATAATTAGTTAAGGGCATTATAGATTGGTTACGAGTTGATGCAATTTGAAAACCCATGATGAGGGCATCCCCATAAAAATCATTGAAACATCCAAGCCTCATAAAACGTCTCATCAAATTTTTTATTTGCTGAAATCTCGTGATTCATTTCTGAGATTTGTCGTTTTAGAGGAGGGAAGAATTTGTTAATAAATTTCGAAACAAGAATCATCCAAATGTTTCAATGCGACCAGAGGGGGTTCCTTTTCTAGCCATATCCGGGCTTGCCCCTTCGAGAGTAAACGGGAAAAGCATAGTTAACCGACGTATTTTGGGTACGTTCGGGAATCTTCATTGTAGAATGATCTTGATGAAATAACGATGTGAGCATTTGGGTTTCTTTATCATTTCCAAAAAATGCTTTTTTGTACAAGATTCAGAAGACATGCTTGATCTCAAAGTATTCGCGTGATTTCCGGAATAACAACGCCTCCTCGTAAACCCTCGTGGGTGCTTCGAGTAATTTGCGCATAGTAAAGATTAACAGTCATCGTAACAATGGGAGGATTATACAGGTTTTCTCAAGGATTAGAATGAATTCAACAGAAGGTTGACGGACAGTAGGTTCTGAACTGAAACCACCGGTCTTGAACCGAGTGCGCATGCACAAAATAGAAATACAAAAAGAAAATTTACACTAATTTTTTTTGGTAGTTTTTCAAAGATTATTCACAATTGATTTTAACTGACAATGAGAAAAGACAACTTAACCAAATAACTACTTACACACGTTAGCTCTCAAAAAGATAAACGCACAGGTGAGCGGAGGAGTAGGAATAGCGCGAAGCTTATTTCTCCTTTCGGGTCGTAGTTCCTAGGAACAACCCTCCTTATACCCACTTTATAGTTTGTTTAAGTTTTCAAGGTGAGCCGTACCTCGCAAGTGACACAAAAGGCAAGTTTTTAAATCTTTTGTTCGAGTTGGGAACCAACAAGTTCACCGGAACTTATTATGATAATACCTCAGTTGAGAATATTATATTTTGGTATTTTACCAATTTGTGAATTTTATTTTCTTTTTTTATGGACAATGTTTTTATATTTTTGGTTTTTTCTTTGGTTTTTATCTGATAATTATACTAAAAGAAATGAAAAATATTTTTGTACTTTTTTATATTTTTATAATAAAAGAAAATATTCACAGTTTCAAACACAATTGATCAACGTAACGATAAACGGTTGCACAGCCTCCCCGGCAACGGCGCCAAAAATTGATCGGCTGGATTCACACCGTAAATATATATAATATATAGTAAAATATAAAATATATATCTAAGTGTAAAAACCAACACAATCAGTAAAACCGAGAAGTAGTATAGAGCTTTCCCGGGTCGTTTATCCCCAACGAGGCTGGACTGGTAAATCGATACGATCGAAGATTTGAGTTTGAAGGCAGGAATTGGTTTGGGAAGTTGAAAAAGTCAAATTAGGTAATAACGGACTAAAACGTTTAAGAAAAACCTAGAAATTACAAAATTAAACTAGAAAACGAGAGCCCGAATCCCGAACAAAAGGGGGAAAACCTAAAAACTTTAAAAATAACCCTACGAAGAAATTTTTGCTTCTAAACTACTCTAGGGATCAAATAACGAAGAATGAAAAAGACTAGACCGAAAACGGAGTTCGTTTGACCCAAAAACGAGTCAAAACAAAATCCCGTACCCGGACCCGTTCTTTAAAAGACAAAAAGTTGTAAAAATGACCCTACGAAAAATTTTATATTTTTCCTACAAACTAGATGATAAAAGAAAATTTTCTAAAAAAGCAAAATATTTTTTTGATAATTTTTGTATTTTTTATGAATTAAATAAACTTTTAACTAAATTAAATTATAAAAAATATTAAACGATTACTAAAAATTCTGAAAAATTTACAAAAAATACTAGACACTCTAATGGTCCTACGAAAAATAAGAAACAAAAATAAGCTAAACAAATAAGCCCGAAAATAAGCTTGTACAGCTTATAAGCTTAAAAGCTCAAAACCCCTTTAAATAACTAAGCCCTTGAGTCTTTAACGAAAAAGACCCAAGGGCGCAGTGGTAAGAGTGGTGTTAAAGGGGGGATTGTATCGCTTGGTCCCGGGTTCGAGTCTTGCTCACCCGGGCCAAGTGTCTTTCCCCCTTTTTTATTTTTTTGCAAACTCTAGGG
Source organism: Tanacetum coccineum (assembly GCA_026074375.1). Taxonomy (NCBI): domain Eukaryota; kingdom Viridiplantae; phylum Streptophyta; class Magnoliopsida; order Asterales; family Asteraceae; genus Tanacetum; species Tanacetum coccineum. Next base: position 1,076 of record BQNB010014853.1, on the reverse strand, counting down.
TAGAAAATGTAAAAGACAAAAGTACAGGGTAGGCGGGCAAAGATTTGGGAATTTACACTACTATGAAAACGTGTAACCCTGTACTATCAAAGATATACAAAACAGACCCTACGATTCTAGCTTATTTTTGGCTTATTAAAAATTGAGAATTAGCAAAAACTTAAAACTACAAACTTATTAAAGAGCTTATTCCTAACAACTTTAATAAAAGCACTTTCAACTTTTGACAAAAGAATAAGCTAGAAAATAAGCTTAAAGTTGACAGCAAGCTTAAGAGATTTTTAAGCTAAAATTGCTTAAGTCTTTTTGGGCTTGGGGTCGTATAAGCTAAAACCTAGGATAAAATAAGCTAAGAGAACTAAACCTAATCTAGATAAGCTGTAAAGAACTAAAAGCTTAAGTCTAAATAAGCTATAAAGAGCTTATTATGGCAGAAAGGCTAAACTAACTTACAAGGCTCAAATTTACACCAAGTCTTTGGACAAATAAGCTAGGTTAAAGGCACATAAGCTTACAACCTAACTAAACTAACTTAAAAAGCAACTAAAAGCTAAGAAGAGCTTATAAGAGAAGCTAAATAAGCCAGGGAAGTAAAATAAGCAATCCTTACACCTAAGTTATCAAAAACAGCCAAAAGCAAGGTTTGGGCTTGAAAATAAGCTAACTAATAAGCTTCCTAAGGCCTGAAACTTTGAGGGCTTATTTAAGAGCTTATAGACTCTTAAAATAAGCCAAAAACTTGGGCTTAAATTGGCTTAAAGGCTGAGAAAATTAAGCTTAAAGTCTCCCCTTTGCACCAGGGGAGCTTTAAGGCTAATTCTCAAGGGCTTATTTGACAGCTTATTTTAAGCTGTCAAATAAGCTCTAAAAGCACAAATAAGCTCAAACAGATTGAGTATTATAGCCAAGGGGCTTGTGCACCAATTTTGAGCTTTTGAAAATCAGTTTTACTTGTGATAAGTGCTTAATTACACATATCTTTTACCTCTAAAAATGAGCTTAAATGACCAAAAACAGACAAAAACTGCCAAATATATGTTTGTTTTGCATTTGTATTGTGCAGGAAGTGGATATCA